>VZTR01020154.1:87393-107205 GCA_013400775.1 Chaetops frenatus | reverse complement strand
AAAAAAAAGTAATTGGTGAGATGCTTGCATTTAAGAGTGTAGTTCTGGAGTAATATTCCAAATGACTGTGTGGTCAGCTCTGTCACTCTGCTGCTTCTTTCTCAGGACTAGTAGTTTTTACTCACACAGGATTTTTATGATTAAGAGAACTGAGGACCCACTTGTTGGGTACCTCAGTAACATTAGAGCATTCCCATTGCTCCAAACTGAGAAGCAATGATGCATGTTTGATATGGTCAGAAAATAGCCAGTTCTGTCCCTTAACCCAGGAAAGTTAGCTGCTAAAACTGCTGTATTTTGCAAGTTTTTTAGGGGGGTAAAAAAAAAGAAAAGGAAAAAAAATTAAAGACAGTGGATGTGATATTTTCATGTGAGAAAAACTTCAGGTGATGAGAAAAAGTTCTTTTGTGAAGTTCTGAAAAAATCTATTTTGACTTTGAAAAATGTTTGGCCTTTTTTCTCTTACTGCAGTCCTTGCAGTTATACCTGTGGTGAATTAATCTCTTTGTTAGCTACGTCTGACTGCTCAGGAAAATGGATCCCTCAGCTGGGTGGGCATTCCAGCATTGTTAATATGCAAAGAGATGCCACCATTTTTAATAGCACGTCCTGGGAGGGCGGCTAAAGCTTCTCACTGCTGAGAGGGACATGGCTGGGCTTTAAATGAAGTTTGAAAATACTGGCATAGTAAGTATATTCTAGTGCCTAAACACATATACATACACACAGACTTCTGTCTCTGTCTTTCTTTTATATGTGTGAGCCTTAAGAAAATCTGCAATTTTGCTGCTGATCTAGTAGGTAATCTTCTGTCTGTAACAGGGAAAAAATGTGATTTTTTAAACTGTATTGTAGTGGAAACTCATGTCTGTCAGAACTGCAAGGGGAAAACTGCTATTGTAAAGAAAGGTAAATTGCAGCCTCAAAATATCTCATACATTTTGCCCTTTTTTTCATTCTAAAATTTTGGTAATTTTCATAGTTGCGCTCAAGCCTTTTCTAAGTGCTATTTTGTAATGATTTTGAAGTGCTTTTTCAGATTTATTTTCAAGAAGCTTGTCTTGTAAGCAACACTTGATCCAGGTATTTTACTGCCAAGAAAAAATAAATGCAGGTTTTCATTAAGCATTCCTGATTTTTTTTTCAAATTTTCCATACTGCTAGTGTATTGGAAAAACTGCAGCTCTCATGGTCCTTTTTTATTTTAGGCCCTAATATAAAGCTATAATAAAAAACTTGATTCCTAGCGTAGACTTTTATGTGCTTGACCTCCAAATTGTAGACACTTCTTTGCTGAAATTGAACTAAACCTAGGTAAAGTATTGTGGTAAGTGATGGGAGGAGGAAAGTACTCATTGTGCTTAAAGGGTCTTCCCTGAGTGGTGATTAGTTGGCCTCCTAAGATGATTAATGAGGTAAAGAAATTATTCCTGAAGGAATCAGGGTGTCTGGTTTTCTCTCTGGGGAGAGAATTAGGGTTCTCAAAAAAAAAAAACTAACCTACATATTTTTAGACTCGATAAAAGTTGCTGATGATCCTGGCTGATCATGTTAAGATGCTGCTGCTTCACTTCTCCCTGTTTTAGCCACTGGAAGTGGGTTAAACTGGCATGGCTGTGTCAGCAGGTAGAGTTCACACTGCATTGCCAGATGTGCACATCTGTTGGATTCTGTCACACTTCCAGGAGTTTTCAAACTGAAACAAGCAGCTTTACAAATATTTTGTGGTACAACAAAACACTTTTTTTTTTTTTTCTATCAGTGTTTTCTAACTGTTTTTTGTCAGAAACACTCTTTTTTTTTCTCCCAAAGCTGATAGGATGAAGTGCCTTTTACTGTTTCATAGACTTCTCTGAGCCAGCTGCAAGTAATTTGCCTTTTCTTTCTTCCTGCAGCGCTGTTTGGGGAGGTTTTGGAGTAGAGGAGAACTCCAGTTGGAAGCACAAAGTCAGGACTCAGGAAAGGGCAACCCTGCGCAAAGGAGCCTTAAGGTGGGTTCCCAAGGAGTACATGGGAAAGATGCTTTTTTTTCTGTCATGGAATCATAGAGTTTTAAGATTGGAAAAGCCCTCCAAGGTCTGAGTCCACCTGTTCCTCCAGCACTGACAAGAACACCGCTAACCCATCTTTTAAGTGCCTTGTGCCACAAGTGAGCCAGGAACAATGCACCTGGTAGCAGTAGTGTGGGATAAAAGGCAGTTATTTATCAAGAGCCATGTAAAAGATGAGATTTCCTTTCAGTGGGATCTGGGTTTGGGTGGGTTGGTTGGTTGGTTGTTTTTTTAAGGAACTACTTTAGAATTAAAGATTATTATGCCTTAACCCACTTGGTGGGTTTAGAGGAAAGCAGTTTGATTTACCCTGGGCAGTGTACAGAGAAACAACCAATTTCACAAGAGGTTCAGCAACAAACTTCTGTTTACAAACTTGCAAAAGTAGAAGAAGGTATTAGGCAAATTTTAAAACAACCTCCAGACAAAGTAAGATGCTTCACAAGCTTTAACTTAGCAAACTTAGCCAACTTAAACTTATCTAGACACAACAAGGCACTTACTAAAGTATGGACTGGATTTTTTTTGCCTGGCTTACAGTATTATTTTGAGAGTAAATAGGTAGGAGTAGAAAGAGGGAAAGAAAGAAAAAGAGAAAAGAGAGAGAAAATATATATATCGATCACCCTAGGATCCTGTGTGGTCTCAGCTGCTTCTAAATCCAGGGCAGTGGAGCATCTTAACCCATGTGTCACTTCCTTTTATCTGCTCTGGTCTCCTGGGGCTGGCTGTGGGTCAGTTGCCACCATTTTGTGTCTCTCAGCAGGCTATGGGTCAGTTTCCGCCATTTTGTGGCTCTCAGCAGACTGTGGGTCAGTTGCCACCATTTTGGGGTAGGCTGTGGGTCAGTCATGGCCATTTTGGGGCACTGAGCAGGTTGTGGGTCAGTCATGGCCGTTTTGGGGCTCTCAGCAGCCTGTGGGTCAGTTGGCACCATTTTGGGGTAGGCTGTGGGTCAGTCACAGCCATTTTGGGTCACTGAGCAGGTTGTGGGTCAGTCACAGCCATTTTGTGGCTCTCAGCAGGCTGTGGGTCAGTTGGCACCATTTTGGGGTAGGCTGTGGGTCAGTCATGGCCATTTTGTGGTTGTCAGCAGTCTGTGGGTCAGTCAATGCCATACTGGGGCAGTCTGTGGATCAGTTCCTGTCATTTTGTAGGTCTCAGCAGGCTGTGGCTCAGTGATGACCATTTTGGGGATCTTAGTAGCCTGTGAGTCAATTGCCACCATTTTGGGGCAGCCTGTGGGTCAGTTGGCACCATTTTGGGGTTCTCAGCAGGCTGTGGGTAAGTTCCCACCATTTTGCAGCAGTCTGTGGGTCAGTCATGGCCATTTTGTAGTTCTCGGCAGGCTGTGGGTCAGTTCCCGCCATTTTGTGATTGTCAGCAGTCTGTGGGCAGTCACAGCCATTTTGGGGCTCTCAGCAGCCTGTGGGTCAATCACTGCCATTTTGGGGCAACTTGTGTTTCAGTTGCCACCATATTGGGGCTCCCAGCTGTTTATGGATCAGTCGCTGCCATTTTGGGGCAGCCTGTGTGTCAGTCACGGCCATTTTGTGGGTCTCATCAGGCTGTGGGTCAGTCATGGCCATTTTGGGTCTCATCAGTATGTGGGACAGTTCCTGCCATTTTGGGGCAGTCTGTGGGTCAGTTTGTGACATTTTAGGGGGGGGGGGGTTGAGTCAGTTCCTGCTGTTTGGGAGCTCTCGGCAGACTGTGGGTGATTTGTTGCCATTTTGGGGCTCTCAGCAGCCTGTGGGTCAGTCGTGACCATTTTGGGGCAGGTCACAAATTAATTTGCCATTTTGGGGCAGGCCATGAAGTCGCCGTCTGCAATTTTGGTGTGGACAAGAGGCTGACAGTGGCTCAAAGGGGCAGGAGGGGAGCTGTGCCTGCCCTATGTACACAGAGCTGGGCCTGTTTCCCCCCTGCCCCACTTCCCACCTGCGTGTTTTGAGGCAGCCATTCCTTTGGTTGCCTACACCTCCCCATGGCTTGAAGCAATGATCAGGGCCTGAGTGATGGGGCTTTTTTTTCTGTGATGCTGATCCTAACCTAGGAGACAGAGGGAAGAAAAAGAGGACAAAGAGGAAAATGTACGAGAATCCTACAGTAGACAGTCGCCATTCCTGTAATCGTAAATGTAAGTCCGGTCAATACTCAGCTTCTGCTCAAGATTTCAGCTTTGACCATATATCAATTCTTTGTCCAACACTTTGTTATCCCCATAAAAAAACCTCCTCATCACTTCTTGGAGTGATCCTGTCTGTGAAGCCAATGTTAATATTATGACCTGCCCCTGAAGGTCGGGGTAATTCAGGTTCTTAATAGATCCTTTGGGGTGGATTAGAGTGAAATTACTCGTGAATATAAATATAAACATAAACATAAATATGTAGGGTTTACTTAAGAACAATTTGGTTGCAATGGGAAGGAGATATGTTGCCATTTTGGTTATTATCTGTAGAAATATAGCAATATAAAAGCATAAAAATATAATCCAATATCATACAGTCAGCCTAGGACAAATATATAATGAAGAGAAAAGAAAATATAAAAGTAGAAAGGTATCTCCACCCATGGATCTAGCAATGACACTTGATTGTTGCTATCCAGATGTTCATTGGTCAATGTGATGGTCCTGGTCTTGAATCCATCAGGGGAGGGGGAAGCGCCTGAAACATAATATTTGAGTAGTCTGTGTCTGCTGCCAAGTTTTGAGAAAAATCAAACTGCTGAATTGGTGCAGGTTCCTGGCTAATCACACAAATTTGACAATTTGTAGTCATGTACTAGTTTTTAGATGACATGAGTCTCCTCTGCAGAAGCAGGTGTGTAAAATATTTATGAAAGAAAAGATCCACCAGGAAACTCCACTTCATGCTAAAGTGGAATTTTCAGGAACGTACCCAGTTATCCCAGCTATAACTCAGATTTCTTAAATCCTCATGCTTAGGTGAGAACAGGCTCACTCCATGAGGCCTCGGTGCTGTCTGCTCTGTATTTGTGAAAGCAGCACCGTGATTTGTAGCCTTTCTTTGGACATATTTTGGTGCATCCAAGATCAGCTTCCTGCCAGGGTCGCTGTAGACAAGTAGAAGAATCAGTAGATACTCTTACAGTTTGCAGAATAGAAATAAACTGTGTTTGCCCAGGTAGGAAGGGGATGGACTAGAAGATACAGCAGAAGGAGGAGGAAGCCACGGAGAGGCTGGTTCAGGTGGGAAGTGAGGAGATAGGCAGGGAGCCAGGCAACATATGAGCAGGGAGACAAAACATCTGGAGGGGAAGTGCTGACACGTGCTTGTCTTTTATGCATGTCACCTGGCTGTGAATGTTGCAATAAAAAGTAGTCTCTTCCAGTCAGGTCAGTAAATAAATTTGAAATTACAGGTTTTATTTCTCAACAAGTCATGCTCCATGTATTTCCATGTATTAAGGATGTAAACATTTTTCTGATTATTGTGAAGCTGTTTCTCTACTGTCTCTAATTCAGAGCAGTTTCCAAGCCATTCCAAGCAGTTTTCTAACCTCTGCTAGAACATTTAGCAAATATATTCTACTTCAGTACTTAGGTCAGCCAGACGAGATATTTACATCTTTCCCCAGCTCTGAGTTTTTACCACTGTCCAGAAAGAACACAGCAACTAAATCTTGTCATGATGAGGCAGAACTATCCCAGCCAAGGTTTTACCTCTTTGTCTGGATGATGTCTCTGCAGTAACAATTATTTAAAGCACTGTGAAGTGCTGTAATTCACATGTCTTTGTAAATAAATGGGTATCCTGGGGGCGAGGCTATGGCAGCTAATGGAGAATGAAAAACTTGGAAAGGACCTTTTAGTCAGTTTATTTCTCTGACTTCAGCAGGACAAAGAACCTGCCTGAGAGTAAGGCTTGCAGATAAAAAAAAAAAAAAGGAGGGGAGATAATAAAAGTTGGAAATGAAGAACAGTTTGATATACATTGAAATGGGAGAAAATAGATAGAAGGTGCTCTGTATTTCTTTATATATATTATAATGTCAAGCTTAATCATTTACCTTAAAATGGTTCAGAATACAGTTCAAAACTTAAAATTAGAAGTAGTTCAGCAATGTTTGTCTTGTAGGCCAGTAGCTGTCATAAGCCTGTAGCCAAGTGAGGATTTCAGGGAGAGATTTTGTTTCTATATATATATTTCTCTTTTTTTTAATAGCAGTACATTCCTATAGAAAATAATCTAATTCTTAAGATCATAGGCTAGTTTATGTTGGAAGGGACATTGGAGATGATTTAGTACCAATGTGTGTGCCCATGGGTGACAAGTAAATGCCAGATGTCAGTGAAGAGTCAGGCATTTCTCCTTGCTATGGAGAATTATGATGTAGCAGAGAGAGAAGCCTTGGCTTCAAAACTACAGGTGTCATCAAGTGCAGTTCTTTACGCGATCTGCCAGAACTCAGGATCTGGAATAACCTGGGAAGTGAATAAGAGACAGAATTCTTCTTTCCACTCTGGGGACCTGGCTTGATTGCTGGAGCTGCCTCCTTATGCTCTAGCCAAAGATAGCAGATGATTTTTAATGGCCACACCTCTTTAGGATTGTTATTTTTTATATTTTATATCCAATAAAGGATAGAAGAAATGTTGTTCTGTTTCCGAAAAATACGATGGGCATGGTAAGTTCTTCCAAAACTAACAATTCTTTAGAAAAATAACCATGGCCTGGGGACTAGTGACTCAAGTTCTTTGTTAGTCTAATGTTTACCTAACAGGACCATTATTAATTTAATTAGCATTTATTGTGCTGACCCGATTATAAAACGTACACCATCTTCTTCTGGCTTTAAGCAAGTTCCAAGGAAATGTAAGCAGTGAGTTCTATCATGGAATCACAGAATGGTTAGGGTTGGAAGGAACCTTGAAGGATCGTCTCATTCCATCCCCCTGGCATGGGCAGGGACACTTTCCACTAGACCAGGTTGCTCCAAGCCTTGTCCAAACTGGCCTTGAACACTTCCAGGGAAAGTGTTTCCACAGCTTATATTATTGCATAACTAAAAGTTTGAGCTTAGATGTGTTGAATTTACAGATTTATCAACTTGCAGGACAGTGTTTTCTGGGGTGGTTTCCAGCATTTCCTATGGAATTGTACTGGCATTCCTAATCCTTTGGAGAGCCTGAATTCAAACCAGCACACAGAATGTTAATGAAAGCATTCTTGATTTTTGAGATACTTTTTGTGTGAAAGAGTTTCTGCTTTAGAATGTGGTTAGAGTCTCCTTGGTGTCCTTTGCAAGAGCAGCCTCCAAGCCAGCCAACCGGCTGATTTAGAGCCTATGGAATTACTGCTGTCCCCAAACTCCAGCCAGCATCAGGAAACCACAAGAATCAAACAAACAATAGGATTTGTTTGGTAAAAAAGATTTTTTCCCAACCCTGCAAGATGTCATTTGTTGTACATCAGGGATTTATGGGGAGGGAGGAGAATTCCACTTCTTTGAGCCCAGTCTCAAGGGAATGTATGAGCATGTCTTTGGTCCTGTGAAGAACTTCTGAACTGCTTCAGGGAAGGCACACACAGCTCAGGGACTGGTCAGGACAGCTCCCAAAAGTGCTGAGAAAGTTCAGTGCAGCTCCAGTGTGACGTGACTTCATCTCTTTAGCTTCTCAAATGAATTTTGCTTGTCCTGTGCTCATCTAGCACAGTGGTTAAAAGCTAACCTTTCCCAGCACACGATGTATACACACGATGCCTTTCCCTGTATACATTTCACAGCCTGCTCTAGGCTGTGTGACCCAGAATAGCTTGTAGCTTTCTAAAACTTCAAGGATATCCTGGTAAAGTTTTACATTATGTGACATTATTTGAATATTTCCCAAACATTTTTCTGAAAACATTTTTTTCAGATGAAATAGAAGTAAGCAGATATTTATTTTGTGCTAAGGAAAAGAAAATAGCTTTCCCAGAAGCAAATATAGCTTGAAAACTCCTGGCCTGTTTTATACAGAATTAAAGGCAAGCATTATTGGGACAAAATTGAACCAGAGTCTTGATGAACTGTAGTTTTATTACCACTCAAAACCCATGTATAGGAAATTCTCATTGCAACTGAACAGCCAAGAAAGATTTAAGCAGCTGAAAGTTTTAGTGTTTGGCTTCAGTTTTATCTTTTCATAACATAGAAGTGCTCCTTTCAGTTGTCTAAAATGAACATGAGTGTAGTTGGTGACAATTAGCAATAACATCAGTGAGATGATTCTGGAAAGCATCAATCTTACCGGAGCTTCTCCTGTCTCAAAAAGGTGGAATTGAAATCTTTAACACATTTCTCATTTAGGAAACAAGAACTGCAGTTGTTTTCTGTGGTATCGAGTGCAGGTGAGCAGTCGTGGGATTCTGAGTTAGGTGGTTTTAATTTGTACTTGGGTGATTCTTCCCTACAGTCTTTGTGTAGATAATTAAGCTGATAACTATTTCACTGCTGTATCAGGCATTTAGCAGAGACTTAGCACTATTAAATGGTGCTAAATCTGAAGATCTTGCAACCTGAAATAATGGTAAAACACTGCACACAAAGCTTGCAGAGTTGTAGAGGAAAACTCATTGGCAAGACATGCTCTTTGCCTTATAAAAAGCTTGAAAATTTAAAGGTGCCAATAAAACCTTTCGAAAATGAAAAGAAAGAAATAACAGACTGGCCTAGGAGTTTGGTGTGGAACCAGCAGCTCTTGGCTGTGTACAAATTCTTTCAAAGAAACATTTGGAAAAGTTCTTTGCAGCATTTTATTGTGTTTTTCTTCATCAGTATTGTTGCCAAAATGAGTTAATGTGGGCTGAATACTTGCTGTGTCTTATTCTTTCAAAGTTCTTTGACATGAGCATCTCAAAAAAAGGCAGCTTTTCTCTGTTAGACAACTCAGGCTTGCTCTTTGGAGCAGAGTAGCAGCAACTGCAATGTATGATAATCCAGATGGATTTTGGAAGGCCTCAGGCCAATGCTGTGCATCCTGGGACTGAGGAATCTGTTTATGGCTTTGCCATAGCAATCAGAACCAGGTTGTTCCCTGGTTTGCAGTCATGATTAGTGAGGGTGGCAAGAGAGATCCTGTCTTTGAGACATCCCAGGAGCCACAGACTGGAGTAAAACCACTGAAATGTCAGTGGTTCAAGTGGTTAGTGATTCACATGGCACCAAACCCAGGAATAATTGGGAATTTCTGTTGAGCAATGGTGTATTTTTCTAAGAGTAGAAAAGTTGCATTAGTTGAGCAGATAACTGTCCATCTGGCCTAACATCCCACTTCTGGATACTTTAAAGCAAGGTGTTAATCTGCTTCTCCTCAATATCCTGTTAATTATCCAACACCGTAACTGTGTTGGGCTTGGAGCAGAGAGGATTTCTTCCTGATCCCAGTTGGTGATCAGCTTATGCCTTGATGATATGGGCTGATAGCCCCAATAATTCTTATGTAAACCAGCAGCAGTTTGAGATTTAATCCTTTTCATAATGGAAATTGCATTTATGTTTTGGAGGCATCCACCAGGCAAGGTGGAATCTTAAATATTCCAGCAGCCTTTGGAAGTTTTCTGTCTAGTTTGTCTCAGTAGCCTTAGTCAACCTCCTGTGACTTTGGTTAAACCACAGCTACACTTATCTGCTCTCATAACAGTAGGAGCCAAATCTTTTCATCAATAATGAAAAGATTCCTATTATTCCTATTATGTCTAACAAGATTGACCCCAATCCTCCCTCATACGACAGGCAGTGCTCCATCTGTACGAATTTCAGTCACTAATATTCCTCTTCACTCTAAAAAGTCTCTGGTTTTGTGGGTAATTTGAGCAGCCACCATAAGCACGAGCTCATGGTTTTGTTATTTGCTGGCTCAGTTCAAGGACACAAAAGTTGGGGTGGGCTTTTGCTGGTCTACAAAGACTCCAGGTGTTCTTTATAGATACCTCCCATTGGTCTGGAAGAAATATTGGTAGTTAGGATTAAATATTTAGGATTTCAAAGCTGGGATTTCTTTACAGAAGCAAGCTCTTGATCTCTCCTAATTTACTAACGCTCTCACTTCCTTCTGGTTTTTGGATTTCTTCCAGTCTAGTCTGAACAGCAGCTGTGACCAAATGTGTTTCTTCATTAAGCTCATTTTGTAAATCATTTGTGCTATATCCCTATTTGAATGCTGAAATGTCATTTGGATCACAGTTGTCTGTTCTAGATTAATAGGCAGTGTGTCTGTATAGGGAGTTTTACTGTGATGGGATGTGAGTGTACAAACAGAACTTGATTCTGTCTCAATTTTGCTTTTGGCTGAAGCATCTGGGCAGTTCCATGTGTGTATTTTAAAAGCCCAGTCAATGCCTTTCTTATCTCCCAGGGAATGTAGGGTTGGATAAGGCCCCATGCCATTGAAGTCTAGCACTGCCTTGACTTTGTAAGAGAAAAAGAGGTTCAAAATGTGGCTTTGTAGCGTTAGCAGCACCCACTTCAGTCTTGCCTTACATCACCAAGATCAAAAGAGAGAGCTGTCTGCGACAACCAGATCGTTTGTGTCATTGCACTTCACAGGCAGCTTCCAGCTTCCAGCTGCCTGAAGGGGATCGAAGATGGAACAGAGAAACGTGGCTGTCTCCATCCTGGAACTTCAGTGCAACTGAGCTGATGTGGCTGCAGTGTCCGAGAACCATGTCATACGGGGTAAGTATTCAGGGTTTTGGTTTTTTTTTTCAATTGATGGACTGAAATGGGAATGTCCATATTGACAGTTATCATGTCTTTCCTGTGGACAAGAGCTTCTTGGCATGTCCTCATGAAATTCCCTGTAACTGTGCAGTAGTCCCTCCACACCTGTGTCTATGAATCTTATATATCTGATTCTGAATCGGGTGTTTGTTTCTTGCTAGTAAATAGTTGTAAATGGGCCTAATTTTAATTCCTGGAAGCGCTGACAAACTCTGGTGACAGGCATTGGTTGGCTTTCTGACAGAAAACAGATACCTGTTACCATACAGAGGCTGAATCCAGCCTCTATCTGGCCTGTCCATCAAAACCTCTACCAATCAGACACAGCACATGTCGCTGCTAGGAGGGATCATCCAGATTGTAACCCAGCCAATGAGATAGTGAGGCGCAAACCTTTGAAAACTGCTCTTATAAAAGATGGCTAGTTCAATAAACTTGCACTTATGCTTTGCCACGGTGGCTGGCTGCCACGAGGTCTGCATTCCTTTGTCTGCACCTGGGACTTACAGTGATAATCAGAACTTACACCGACAGATTCCATTTCTCACACCTAGTTTTTATTTTCTATACTTTACTTTCCTATATTGCAAACTCAATCCCAGGGAGCGTGGTCCAACCCACAGCGGGATTTCATCAGGGCCCAGGCCCATACTGTGTCCTTCTCTTTTCCTGGTACAGCCAGTGTTCAACAGGAGCTGTGAATCCATTGTGAATTTGTACCATGGCTGTGTGGAGATGTCTCTAACTCAAAATGGGGCCCACCATTGTTTGTACATAGTTCTTCAGTCCCCTGTATGGGAGGCTTCTAACTTTGTGTCAGACCTTGAGATGGGATCAAATGTCAGTTGTTTGTCTCTTTCTGCATGCGTTGCATTCACAGACCATGAGAAGTCTGTATTCCACCAGGGCCATGAGAACGATTTCCAGGTTTGGACTTGATGGACCAATTTTCATTTTCACTGCTATTATCAGAGTGAAAAACAATCCTTTTAGATGCCAAAGCTGGCCCTTGCTTGGATTGCTACTAGGGTTGGCAAACTTTCCGCCAATCTCATGTTCTGACTTAATTCCAGCATTCCCCAGTGCCTCAGTTATTTCTTAGAAAAATGTATTCCATTTGAAATTAAACACTGGCCACAGTAGTGTGCATTTGTTTAGCAGGCTTCACCCCAGAATTTCCCAGTGGGTAAGTTGGTGACTGTATATCCAGGATGGAGTCCTCATGGGATCATGGGACTGGTGGTACTTCCCCCTGTGCTGCACTCCCTCAGCAGCTCCTTCTTTGGGGCAGTTGTTGGGGCTGGAACCCAGCAGGAAAGTGAAACAGTCCAGTGCTTTGGAAGAGGAAGTAGGAATCTTATGGAAATGCAGAGTAGAGAGCCCAAGGGTGACCTCTCCTTCCCCTCTCTGTATGATAAGTGCAAGATTATTTCTGGCAATTAAATGTGATGAGAACCAGTGTTATCTCACCCCAGGTCAGCCATCTCCCCCACTCTTCCATAGGGTGTACAGCTAGTTTAAGCACTGCTTAAAATCAAAATCCTTGAGTTTCATGAACCTCCACAAAGTCCAGTCATCTGGGAGTTCAATGTTTGTTGGGAATGTAACCTTTAGAGAGTAAAGAAATAAAACATTCTGTTAATTGTGGGTACTATTAGGCTGGTATTTATTTCTTCCTATTGATTTCTCTCAGGTATACAAGAAAAATGTCTCTTGTTTTACAAATAGTAAATTCTTTCTCAGCTTTCAACTATTAAAAATACGCTGCTTTTGTGCAAATTACTTTTATATTTAGGGAGATTGATGCATCTGTTTATCCTGAGACTGACACCAGCCTGAGGTAGAACATGAAAAGGTTTGTAGCAAATTATTCCTTTCTTCTCAAAATGATGCTCATCACTTAAACATTCCTCCTCTCAGCTGTACTATTTGCAAGGACTGGCAGGATGCAAAGAAAAAGTCCTGTTTGCCTTATGTGGAAACATTGCTACTCTGGGGATCAGCTCGAGTGAAGCTGGAAAATATGATAATTATATTTTCCTAGCCCAGTGCAAACTAGGCCAGCCCAGGTGGCACCATGAGCCGTGCACAATGCTCAGTAGCACTCAGTGCCAAATTGTGTGGAGCTGCATCTGGCTGCTGGAAGTGGGAGGAGATTCAGGGCAGAGCTAATTCCTGCCCTGTTGGTTTGTCCACACACACCAGTGCCTTTTCTGTGGGATCAGTGATGGAGCTGGAACAGAGCTGTGTGTGAGCTGGAGAGCACCTTTAATGATGCTTGCCAATCACACATTATAAGAGGGAAATGGAGTTTAAGTGTAAGTTAATACAAATACCTTGTTTCTCTGCTGCATTAGAAATTGAGCACCAAACCAATCAATAATTTTCCATAAAGCCCCAGAGTGACATTTAGAGATTTGGCATCTTCATGTTCTTTACACAGGAAAAGCTCCCAGCAAAGGTGGGACCAGCATCTCTTCTCCTGATACCCCAAGTCTTTGGGGTTTTTGCTGCGCTTGAGAGAGATTTTACTTAGAGTTGATGTGTTGGAACTTCTGCACTTAACAGGCAATTTTCATTGATTTTGGCATTTCAAGGCAATGGACTGTGACAGAATTAGACAAATTAGACCAGAATTTGTCAAAAATCTTGATATTTGGCAGTTTAAGGAACACGTTTTCAGATTTTTAGCCTTTTTTTTTTTGCACATTTTATTTAGATCATCTACATTTTGCTATTGATAACAAGCCTGTTTCAATAAAAAGTTGTTTAAAAATAGCTAAAGCAGGAATATCTAATGTCAGGTGAGTGAAGGCAGAGTTTGTATCCCTTTATATTTACATGTTTTGGTGATGGGCACACTTAAAATCATGTGGAATGAAACTGGCTTTGGACCTGTTCCCTGCTATTTGGCTGCCTGAGCAGCATGATGTGGATTGAAATACTTGGGGTTCCACCTTAGGCAGAACAGAACTGTGCTGCCTGGAGGTGAAAACACACCCAGGAGACACAAGGTTTTAGGTGACTTAATGAAAGAATAGATAGATTAGGTCTTCAAGTTGTTTTCTAAATGCATTCGTCCCTCTGCACCCTCCCCAGCAATGACACTGGAACATTCCTTTAGCTATTACATGAGGCAGAATCTCCTTTCCAAAGTGTTGGAATGTGCAGTCGATCCAGACATCTGATGGCTGGAAAAAAGCAGGGGCATTGCACGATTTTTAATATTTTTATTTAAATCACAATGCTCTGGGTCTGTGGCCTCCAAACCATTTTTAGTCCCTGCAATGAGCAGATAACTTGCAATTAATGAAAGCTATTGATGCAAATTCCAGCAAAATGAACACATAAAAAATTCTTGTGAAACAATGAAGTAAAAATCCTTTCCCTTGTGCTCTTGGAGCATGTCAGCCATCAAGGGGTTGATATGATCTCATATAATGTGTTGACACAGTGAAACCTAGTTATTAAAAGAGGATTAAAGATACTCTGCTTGAAGTCTGAAACATTCTGCTTTGGTGTTTGTTGGTCAACAGATAGTTCCAAGATTTCAGGGTTAATTCCAAATGTCATGTTTTGCCACTATTCATTGATGGTTGCAAATAGCTAAGTTGAAAAAAAACAGAAAAAGAGAACAAAAGAGGTTTCAAATATCCCAGTACTCTCCAGCAAAGCCTGCCAAATATCCAGAAAACCGAACTTAGTAACTGAAGCTATTAAAACCAAAACTCTTTATAGAACTTTCATCCTAAGGTGTTTAATAGAAAATGTTGCACGCAGCATGTTGTACACTTCCCAGGCTTTATCTGCAACGTCAGTGTTTGTGTGAATACAGCAATTTCCCAGCAGATCCCGCTATCAGGGAACAGCAGTGCTTCCCACTGGATCATTCACTGGGCACGCAGGAAGGGGTAGGCAGTAGATCTGGGTGAGCATATGTTCTCCCCTCCCCATATCAGGAGAACTCTGGGTTCTCAGACTGATGTTCCTCCCGGCACAGAATTTGGGGCAAGGTAATAAATGTAAGTACTGCAGATGCAGTGTGCCACATGCTTTTTCATAGTGGTGAAACAAAGGGAATGAAACCGTTTTGGGAAACATTGCTCTTGCTCTGACTGTTGGTGTTTCAAGTAACACCTGCCTTTTGTTGGGACAAGAAAGGAAACAGCCTCTGTAGGTACAGTAAGTTTTGCCCATTAGCAGTTCTCTCTGCAAGTTAAAGGTAAAGCAATAGGAATTATTTGGTAATAAATTTCAAAACAGCAGTGTAAGAATAAAATGATAACCAAGAGGGAGATGGTGAGTGAACAGAGCATGGACAAACACTCCATATTCTTGGATTCTCTCCTCTGCCCTGGTGCATCAGTTAGTCCAGGAGCTTTCCTTGCCTCCTGAGTGCCTCAGGTGAAGGCAACTTGCTTAAGGCTCTGGGGAATCCTGGAAATGTGGAACTTGTTTCCCTGGAATTACAAAATGTGGATGGGCTTCTGTTTTTTACAGTGGAAAAACGTGCAATTGTAGCCACACTGGCTGGAGTTGTTCTTCATTGAACAGTTAACCTTCCATGATGTTTTACTGTTTGCTCCATGCCCTTTTTATGGGCCTCAGCATTATGGATTTTGCAGTTAACTGTTTGAAGGGAGGGAACAATGATTTCCCAGGAGTGCACCTTTCTCCCCACTAACACTGGGATGATCTTTGTTTCATATTGCAATGGGCACAGTTGGAAATGTAAATGTGTAAAGTTTTACTGTCTCATCATTCATAAGAGACACAAAAAAAGCCAAAAAAAGCCTCTGCACATGTCATGACATATCTCCCATATCCCTCTGTGGGCAGAACCAGGGCTGTAAGTGCTGTTACTTGGAAGACCAGTTGCTCAGAGTGATGTGTCTTTCTGTTATTGCTCCAAAGTGCTCAAGGCATGGGCTTTTAAATAAGTAACTTTTCTGTGTTAGTGTGAAAAACTAAAGAAGAAATTTAAATAACAAGATTCAGACACTTGCCATTCTTTGAAGTAAAAAACCTCATTTCTTTTAGCTTAATTCCCCTTGTCCTGTGCCCATTATCTTTGACTTATTCATCAGGAAAAGTTTCCCTAATCAGCTTTGCTTTACCTTAACTGGAAAATTTGTTTCAATTTACAAGTTTTCTGTGCTGGGTGGTGAAGTTGTAGTCTGAGCAGCCCCTCTTCTGAAGGAAGCTCCAAAAAACCAGGTGGGTGTGACACTGTTGCTTTGGACAGTCTTGGAACAACCTAGTCTAGTGGAAGGTGTCCCTGCCCATGGCACGGATGAGCTTTTAGGTTGTCTTCCAACCCAAACCATTCCAGGACTCTGATTATTTTTAGATATTCCCCATCCATTGCCCACCACCTTTCTTTGATGCTTTGAAACACCATTTCTGTGTAACAAACTCCACACTGGGTGACATCTCCAGTCTTCAGTTCAGGACAATCCCAAGGTGCAGAAAACGCAGAGGAGAACCCAAGTGTCCTGGGGCACCACTAAATGCCATTATCCCAAGGACAACTGGTCAATCAGCTATTTGTCCACTGGGAGTACAGGGAGGGAGCGGGAAGCTGGGGAGGTTTGATTTAAATGTCAGATTGTTTTGAAGTGCTGTGCATACAATATGTAGGTCAGGGCTGAAGGGATAGACTGGCTCTGCAGAGGTGCTGAGAATGATTAATTTCCCTGGGCAGAATTCTCTGGAGTTTTTTTCACTGTATGCTCAAGTCATGCTGCAATTTCTCATGGACACTGAGTTCAGGCTTTGGACCATCTGCCTAAAGGGGAAATTTATCCCTGCAGGTGCTGAAAGGGAAACTGTTGTGGATTGGTATCAGTTTGTGCATTAAAAAAACAAATTTTTTTTTTTTTTTGCTGCCTATTGGGGAGCTTTTCAAGGATGGTTTGTTTATGTTGCTGCTGTGTTCTCTGCCCATTTGCATCAGTGACAGGTGATACTTGGGTGCTTTCCAACAGCTGCCAGGCACCACTGAAGGTGTGGACCAGGCTCCATTCACTGCCTGCGCAGCAGTGCCTAATTTCCTGTGGAAAACTGTGCCCTTTCAGTCTTTAGCCCTTTGTCTGATGCCCAGCTCCAGTCTGTATTGCCAAAGCAGAGATGTTAATGGGGTAGTATTGTTTCAAACACAATAAAATCCAGCCTCATGGAATACTTAGGGAAGACTTAAAATCTCACTAACTCTCCTTTATAAGAGCACAAGCCTTGTCCTTCTTCGCCTTATTCCCAAGCAGCCTGAATTCGGTCTCCAGCAAAACATGTAAAAATTGGTTAATTTTTAAAAGTAGTTTTAAATGTCAGTAGAAAAAAGTCTGGAAAATTGCTTGATGTTCTAAAATACTAACTTTAGATATTCTAAACTATTAACTTTAAGTAGCAGTTTATTGTTTATTTTTTGTCTGTGGTGTTCACATATGCAGGAATGGATTTCTCAAACGGCTTCCGTGATTGTTGCACAGCCTGTCTTCTCATGCTTTACAGATGAATAGTGGTCCTGAAATTGTCCAAAGGAACATGTCTCCAGGGCTTTGGTTTTATTGGGATTGCAGGATGCCTGAACACAAGCCCTGCCTTTGCTCCTACTCACTCTTTATATTGTCACACACACTCAAGAGTCCTTGAGAGATGAGAAGCAGGTGAGGGATTATGCATAGGGAGGAAGACACTGGATGTGCTCTGTGCTGCAAAGATGGTTTAAAGATGGGTTTGCCCAATAATTATCTGTGTTATGTCTAACAGAGTTTTGCAAGTTCCTCCAACGCTTCTGGTATAGGGGCATGTGTAACTTGAATGTATCCTCAGAGCAGAGCTTCATCATTTGAAAGGAGGCTTGCAAACGGTGCTATTTACTGAATAAAATGTGTTTTCCTGGAATCCCGATGGATTGATTTCTTGCCTCTGCAGTTTTTTCTGGCAGCTGCCCCATTATGGAGTTGTGCCTTCTGGGTCAGAGATGAAAGGAGCTGGCTATAACCTTGTGCAACTGAAACCCTTTTTCCGAAGGTACAGTAAAATTTTAGCTGTTGAAATGCAGCTTTTCCTGCTCAGCAAAGCTTATGAATTCATATTTTTGCAGCAAAGAGAATGCTTGGATTCTTTGTTGCTGGACACCTTTGGTTGCTGCTGGATTTTTGAGACATCTAAGTCTAAAATACTTTGTTTTCATTTTGACCTCTTTTTCATGAATGATGGAAAAACCCCCATGATCTGGGATTCTGTTTGTGTATAAGTGTATAATTTCCAAATAATTTATTCTGATCCAGTAGAATCCTATTATATGGGGAAAAAAATGTTAAGGATACTTACAGAGGTTTAGCATTGAGGACTGCCAGTTTTTGTCAGACCTACCTTTAGAAGATTGTCTCTCTGCTGACAGCTCTTGGGATCTGAAATATTTCCAAATATTTATGGTGGGAAATGGTATCACAGTGTTAAGATAAATTCTTCAATCCTGAAGCAGAGCTTGGAAGTGAAATGACAGGAAAAAATACTGGGAAGTAGATGAGTTTTGTATGTTTTTTGTCACCACTCAGATCACACCCAAATCTAAGGACTTTCTGATTTTCAAGCAGAATTTTCAATTCTGCAATACCCTTTTAAAATTACAGATTTCAGCTGAAACTCAAACTATTAAACCAGTATGAAAGAATCTGTGCTGGAGAGATTTCCAGCCAGCTTGAAACACAATCAGTACTGGAATTTTCATTTGAAAAATCTGATCTTGCAGAACTGCTCTTTGTATTTCCAGGCCATTACAGTCTGGACAATCTAAGATAAGCAACTGAACTCCATGGATTTCTTGCAGCTAAATGTGACTTGCTGGGACTCACTCACACCACAGGCAAATCTCCCATGTTAGAGGCTTGTAGAGACAAAAAAAACGACTCCCAAAGTTGTTTAAAAGCACTTNTTTTTTTTTTTTTAATATTTCTTGGATGGAGGAGTTTTGTTGTTTTTAGTAGTATCTGTACATTAATTTAACTGTTACAAATTAAGATTTTTTTGTAGAAACCACAAAAAAAAATTCTATTAATTTTAGAGATTTCTGAATTTCTGGAACTTTATTCAGAAACATAAAAATGGTTCATTTTTCTTGGATTTGAGTCTCCTCCTATCAGAGAAAGAATTCTCACAGAAAGTATACATATCCATTTTCCAGGGGCACTGAGGAGCTGTGGACATGTAATCACTTTGACTGCATCAGGGTCTGAGTGCATGCTATCAGGGAGGAATTCCTTTTTCTCAGAAGTGACTGACATTCCCAAAAAATGTCTGTTTCTCCCCCATTTTTAGGAGAAGAGTTGAAAGGCAGCATTGTGATAACCCTTTTTGATCTGCTGTTTAATTGAAATAGGTAAGAGTGGTCATGGATTTCACAATTTGAGAGAAGAAAGTCCTCCAGGAATAGGATGTGATATGTTGGCTGCTTCCTTATGGAATTATCAGGAGAAGCAGAAGGAGGGGTCTTCTTCTAGTGTGTTAGGTGGTTTGTTGCGTGGGTTTTTTGGTTTAGTTGGTTGGAGTTTTAATTCATCCAGGTTTTTCCTTCCTCTCCTTCCATGACAACACACTGGAGTTTGTGGGAAGGGGAGGCAATGTTTGTGGCAATGTGGAGGCATGGCTAGCAATCCTGAGGAAAATTGGTTGGATTTGTGAACTTCTCCAATCTCCCTTAGTCCATCTGTACAGTGAAGCATTTTATGATTATATTTGCCAATCTTTTGGGTTTTGAAAGGAACATTCAGAATATCCTCTGAATGAACACCATGACTTGGAATGTCCCAGTTTGAGGGAGATGAGTGGTTCTGCAGGTGTTCTAGCAATTTTTTTTTTGTATGCCAGCAGCCATAACAGCAAATCAAACCAATTTACATCTGATTCCTCTCTTGCTTTGACATGAGAAGCCATTTCCTGAAATGTCCCTTGAAGAGCTGCATCCAGACAAACCAAGGAGCTTTGGCACTAAGGGTTTGTGCAGTGCTGCTGCTTGGAGAATCCCTGC
>VZTR01020154.1:0-81556 GCA_013400775.1 Chaetops frenatus | reverse complement strand
TTACCTCGTTCTGAGTTTTCAACATATATTACATGTCAGTAAGAACAAAAGGAAGATGATACGTAGTGTACTAAGATGGATGTTAGGAACTGTTGAAGATTTTCTTTCAAATTTTAAAATGAGTTTTGAAGCATCTTCTCACCCAATCTTCAGCTTTGTCAGTCACAGGAAGAAACTTTAAAGGCAGATATTTTAATGGTGGCCAAATAATCAAAGGCTTTTTATGAGAAGAGATTTCAAAAGCCAATCACTGTTAAAACTAAGGTTTGGGGTTTTCTTATGAGTTTTTTTTGTGTGTGTGTTTCCATAATAGTAATTCAGAACCAAGGAGATCTTGTGAAGTTTTTAATAATGCAATTTAATTAATGTACATTTTCAAATGCCTTTAAAATCAAAGCCAGATCCAAAAGTGGGTGCAAGAAAGCTGCAGAATGGGTGAGAAGGTGAAAACCAGAAACTTTGCAGAGAAAGATGACTTACCACATAGAGCTCTTCAGGCTGCTGCCTCAAGAAATGGTGTTTATAAGCATAAGGTAGAGATTGGGATTGGGATCAGAATAAGGGTCTGACTGGGATGAGATGAAAAGTTGCTGCTTCTCAAAAATCCACCTGAAGCTAGTCAAGGTTTGAGGACTTGGATTTAAAAGAGCTAATAATCACCCTTGCATACATTACTGTAATAATCAGATAATTATTGTCTTCTCTTTGTGTGGTGAAGTTAATTTGGGTACTCTTCTGAAAGTCCTAGCTCAGCTGTCTGGCTGGATGGGAAGAAATGCCGACTCCCAGAAAAATTCTCCTCACTTACTCATGGTTTTTCTATGGTAAAGGCTGTTTTGTGATGAGTCAGGCAGTTCTGGCTCCCATTTTGTGGGATAAAACTCCTGACATACTGTATTCCTCCTATTGCAGTAGCAGCCCCTAGAAATCTTGGGAACTTCCAGGTTTATTCCAGCTCTCCTGAGATTTTTTTGGAGTCTTTGGAGCAGCCAAAGCAGATTTCTTTGCAGAGAAATCTTCTCCTGGAGGGTCTGCCTTCTGTGCCCTCTCATTCCTTGGAAAGACTTCTGAGGAAGTGACAGCTCACTGACCCTAACAGGATCATAGGAATTCGACTCCTTGATGTTCTTCCTATAGATGAGGGAAATTGTTGTAAGTACACACAAAGAAGAAGTAAGATGCACTGAGGAATGGTAATTCCAGTTAGAGACTGTCACCTGTCAGTCCAGGTGAAAGTCAAGGTAAAAGGTTTTTGTAATTGATTTTTTTTTTAGGAGTCCAAGGCTGATCTTTAAATAAAGCATTTGCACTCACTTGTAGGAGCTTAAGCCAGTTGTGTGCCCTCTAATTACATCAGCCCAGGAATGGAGGTGTTGGGAACAGCACCAAATACTGCAGGAGCTGCCAAGAGTGATTTAGTCCAAGCATCCATGCGGAATCTTAGCCTGTGCTGAAGTCACAATGTACTTCAGCAGTAATTCTTTGACTCTCTGCTATGGTGTTAGTTCAGTCATGGCCTTGTAACAGCCAAAGTGGAAAATGCTGGAGAAATGCCATGTTAGAACACAATGCCAGAATTGGAAATATTGGGTTCTTATATTATTGTAAATATGACGCTGTAACAGACCCAAAACAAGAACCCAGACAATTTCTTCTCAAATTATAGAAGCAATGAGATAAATAATATTAAATAGCATCGCTCCTTTAAATCAATGAATTTGCCTTAATTTACACTAGCTTAGTGTCATGGCACATTTCTTACAATAAGGCAAGCTGTACCTGGGAGATATATATGAAGGATTTTTCTCTTAAAGAAACCTGGGATTTAAAAAAAAAGAAGTAATAAAATATAGAAGAGGCCTTGTCACATGGTTTGAATTTACCTGGCCCACAGCCAGCAGCCATAGGTTTGATTTGTATCGCAGCAGGTCACTGCAGACCATAGCATTTCTGTAAAAATGTGCTCAAATTTGTTAAAAGGCAGCATACACAGGTAGTATGTGATCAGTTATCAATTTTAATAGCATTTCCCTACAAAAGTTACCAGGAAAACTGCTGTATGCATCCTTGTCGTCTGTTTTTCTCTTTCTTCTAATATTTTTTTGTTGTTTTTACTGCACTTAAACTCATTACCTATTCTAAATTCTTCCCAAATGGCAGATGAGGGCATTTCACATCATCATCATAAAAGCTGAAATACACTGTAACAGAATTAATCCATTGATCAGAAAAATGGTTTAAAAATCAATTAATATAATTATTATAACTAAGTCCATAAAGGATAAAGACTATTTCTTGGCTCAAGGTGGTGCCTGGGTGAACAACCTTAAAAACCTATAGCAAGTTTCCTCTCTTATCTCAGGATAAGTCAGAGTGAGTAATCTGTTTTTTCTTTAAATGCTCAGCACATTATTTGTATATTGTTATTTCTTATTTTATCTCTATCTTTAGTGTTAGAAATCCTTCTGAGTTTTGCCCTTCATAGAAACAGGATTAAACCTGCTAAAAGCCAGCAGTGGTATGAAAAAATAATACCAGGCAGGCTTTGGCCTCTTGGGAAAAGGAATTCCAGTAAAGAGCACTACATCTTAGAGTATCATAAAGCCTTCCTTGAAATTAGCAAGTTCTAATTTTAAACTGCTGCAACTGATGAAGATCTTGGCACTATCTTAGGTGATCAGCTCCCCACAGGCTTTTCTTCAGCCTTCCTGCCTGTGCCTTGATTAAATTGATGGATTCTGAAGGGAAGCCTCAGAAAAACCACCATTTTAGCGATATTTAAGGCATGGTATTTTTTCAGAAACCAATTGATGGTAATTAACAGAGAGCAGCAGCACTGTGCTTCATTTTTATAGAGCAATAACTCTTTACAGAAGCAGCCCAAATTTAAGGCTTATGACAGCATTATTGTGCAGAAAAATGGAGGTGTCAGTTCTCTTCCATCCCTCAGACTGGTAGGGAAATCATTTGGTGCTCACAGCAATCAGAGTCATTAACATATTAATAGAGAAATAATATTTCCCTGTCTCTGCCCCTGGCTGAGTTTTAATGCCCAGCCTACCCAGGCTCTGGTCATTGCTGCAGCTGAAGTCCAAATTCAGCCCTAGGGCATGACCAAGGGGTCTAAGAGTGACAAAACGAGTTAGAAAATCAAGTTTTCCAGTGAGACCTGAAGAGGTTACTGCTGTTCTGTGTTCCTGGGCTGCAGGATTCAAACACCAACAAAGAGGAGTGAAGGAAAGGATAAACCTCAAGTTTACCTGCCTAGTCTGGGAAGGATAAATAAATGGCATGCAAGTGATAAGGTATAAAGTGATCAAATGCTTCCTTTTTGGTTCTTTCATCCTGTCACAGGTGGTGAGAACAAAGACGTATCTGAGAAAGTATAAGGGGCTTTGAACAGATGCTGACTAAACATCTGTGGGATGTTGAGGAGCTGACTTCAGCATCGTGTAATGAAAGGAAATGCTGAGGTTAGGGTTTCTCATGGGATTTTTGGGTGGCTACTGCCCATGTCTGTGGATGTGGGGGACAGTTCAGACTCCTCTGTAGGGAATGCCTCGGTGACTTGTGCAGTGTGTAGATGAAGGGTGGGTGCATTCTTTNTGGATACAAACTTTAGAATATGAGTGACTTTGTGTAATTAGTGGGCTGGGAGTTATGGGTGGGATCTGTGATGTTTGTAGGAGAAGCACAGAGATGAGTTACCTTGGGACAGATTCCCCTTTCCAAGTTACATTGCAGGATGTTTATGTCACACGTGGGACAGTAAGGACACTTTAATCTTCACCCCTTTCCATCCTCAAGTCCTTACAAAGACAGACTACTGTTGGCACCACTCTGGACTGTCTCGTGTCCTTCCCCAGCAGAAAACAGCCATTTTCTGTTTGTGCCTTCCCTGGGAGAAGAACAAATTTTGGGGACTGTTGCTCCTTCTTCCCTTTGTTCCGACCTGATACTGGGGGGACAGGACAAGAATGGGGAAGGATGACTTCTCTTTTAACCTAAGACAAACAGTCATAGCTGGCACCAGAAAGGAGAGAAAATCAATAGTGGTGTCTGGTGTGAAGGAAGAGGCAGGATCTCTGTCTCTAGTGCAGCGTGTGTTGATGCTGCTGTCTGCCTTTGGAACACTCATTTGCCAATGCATGTGTGGTAAAACTGAGCTCAGTGGTTGGGAGAAGGTCAGTAGATTTGGAAAAAATCCAGAACTATCCAGGACTTACTGGAGTTTGCTGCACTGAGGCCATCAGTATCTGTGTGTCTGTGTGAGGTATGAATTGCATTAAATGGTCCATTTACGCTGGGTAAGTGGCAGCTAAACACAATTTAATATATCTCTAAGGGCAAGCAAGCCTTTTCCAATTTAATATGAGTGAGGAAACTCCACTATTGCCATTTATAGTCCAACCTTCCAGTAGTCTGATATTGCCCCAAGAAGACTCTGAGAGAAATTTCCCATCTTTCAGAGTCTTCATCATGGTACAGGAGCACTTAAATTGATTCTGCCATCTCTATTTTATTTTGGTGTGGAGTTGCTGAGATAATACCTTTGTTTAAGGAAAATTAAATCAGAGTTAAGGAAATCCCAGCCCTGGAGGCTGTTCAGACATTTGAATATTTTCCCTTTTATATAATTTCAGTGGGAGAAATACCCATTTCCCAGTTTGGGAAATACCAGCTGCCTCTCTCCTTATTTTATTTTTCTATGGACTTACTCTTCTTTCATTTTGTATCCAGAGTCTTAACTTCTAAATAAGTATCTCTGCCTTTTTCATATTTTAGTCTCTGCTTTGCCATTTCTGTTTCCCTTGCCATTCTCTGCTTTTACACTCCCATCCTAGGGAAGCAGGAAAATTCAGGTGTTAATAATGGAATGATTTTTAGTGCTGTAGTTTCAACTTTGAGACTTGCAGCTTTACCTTGCTTTTCTCAAGCTGCTGAGATCTTCTGTGTGAGAGCAGTGGCACGGATTTTCTCTTAGGTCTCAAAGTGAGCAATTACTCTTAATACATTCAGAGTAAAATCCACAGTTATATCATTTCAGCACAGCTCTGTGGCATTCCAGTATGAACATCCAGCTGAAATGGATACTTTGCCGGGATGTAAAAGGAACCTTCCTTAGGACAACATTTCTCCTTCATCTGAAGTTGTTCCCTTTTTTATTGTATTATACAGGTTTTTCAGCTGGTTATTTTAACTCATTTTTTCTGAAGATCAGCAAGATTTCTGTATGGGGTGCTTATTTAAAATATTTAACAATGTAAGATATACAGATCCAACTTGAGCCTCATTAAAAGAGCTTGCCAAAAATGGAAAGTCTTCAGAGGCCTATTAGAGTGAATTATCCTAATGAGAAGCATGAATTCTGTCCTAACAGCTCAAACTGCTTCAGTGGATCTGGAATTTTCCCAAAACCTGCCAGAATTCAAGGACCCATGTCTGTCTGGCTTCCCTTGCCTTGTAACCAGGACAGAGAGCAGCCAAGTGCTGTCTCTGCCAGCTGTATATTCAGAATATCATTGAAAAAAAATACTTAACTAATAGCAGAAACTGTTTTGGCTTTGCTCAGCATGTGTAAGATATTTTTAGATAAAAATTCTCATTATCATTGCTAATAGAAAAGGCTTGCTTTTTTCCTGTAATAATTTCATACAAGTGAGCAATGGAATTAGAACTCATACCTTAGTCTCTGTTGTGAGCCATTCAGAAGGATGGAGAGCAAGGAAATGAAGGTCCAAAGCAATCAGAACTGTCATTTAGAATGTAGTCTCCCCACTGTTCTTGGCCCAAGGTTTTAGGTGAATGTTCCCAAGAAAAAAATAGTAACTTTGTGTAAACTATCTCTTCATTGTCTGCTTTAATTGTAAAAGCATCAAGTGGCATTTCCTTCCCCATGAAATTCCCTGGCCTTGTATTGCTAGATGTGGCCACAAGTCATACAGCTGTAAAGCAAACCAGTCCCTTTCTTCCTCTTGCTGAAAGCTGCTATTCTCAGATGCTCTTTGCTATTGGTTCCCCCTCAGAATGAGAAGGCATCACCACAACGTGATGGGTAAACTTAATCTCCAGCTCTTTTTCCATTTTTCTGATAAGCAGTTTGAAGTGGTGATATGTTATTGGCAGTGCCAGTATGGGGTTGGCCATATGTGTAAGTCTTCTGGCACCTCCTTCCTTACAAAATTAAGTAGATTTCTGCCCCTCTGCTTTATGCTGTTCTATGTACTGCACATGCTGATGGCATCCAGCTGGGGAGTTACTGTGATCCTGAGACCTATAAAGAGCTGGATATAAAGCTGGAAAGGTAACTAATCCTTTTGAAACCAGGCACCCACTTGCAAGTTCAAATGACTTTCCATGTAGGATTGCTGGATAGAGCAACTTTTCAATTCTAGACTTAACATGGAAATCTCATTTCTATTTTTCAAAATTAGGAAGGTATGTTTTACTTCTTGATTTGCTCATTCTGTGCAGAATATCCTTCTTTCTTGCTGCTGCTTTGTTTATTCTCCTGGGTAGCCACTTGCAAAGTGCTCATCTTAAAAGTCGTTTTCACCTCTTAGTTGCTGGCATCTTCAGGGAACATCCAACTCCTCCTAATGCATAAGCCAATGCAGGTTTTCTCTTGAATTCCACCTGTGCCAGCTGAGGATATTTGGGTACTCAGTCTTTCCTGAAGAAAACAGTACTGGTGGTAGCTACATAAAGCTTTCTGTGCATTAGTCAGTTGTGTGCAAATCTGGTATCAGGACATGCCCTTAGTTATGTTCCTTTTGCTGTGCATTGTTTACTAGTAAACAATATTTTTCATGCCCAGTAGCTATTATAATGATAGTAATTTTTCTTCCTCTGGGTCTGACATTTCAAGAAAAACAAGTTCATTCTGTCAATGCTGTTTTATGCAAAGTTATTTATTTATTAAACCGTAAGGAGTTAATGGAGAGGTTTCTTCAATTCTCTGTCATGCTGGAAATGCTGTCCTAAAAACGGGTGTCTCTGGAAGGGATTGAATGAAATGATGTACAAGGAAGAGCAAAGGTGCAGATAAATGTCATAATGTCTTTTCGTGACTGAATGCAGCAGCTGCCAAGTGAGTTAAATACCAGCATTTCTCGATGCAAAAGCTGCTTGAAGCTGATAATTATTGTGCCTTAGAGAAAGCAAAACCTTCTCATTATAAATATGTAATGACCTATGAATCCCCATCTCACACAAGACTATCTGAGATTAAATCTTCTTCCAATTTGCATTGTCCAAATAATTATATCTAGCCAGGGTCAGAGTTTGGATGATGCATTCCCAGCCCTTGGGTTTATCCGCTGGCTCCAGGACCAGACTACAATGTCAAACAGCCCAAAGAGCTTCCCTTTGACTCTGTTTTGACTATTTTCAGCTGTGCTGCTCCTTCCTGCAGTCTAATCGATGCAGCCCTCTGAGAAGTTCTTCCCCATTCTGTGCCTTGCCTTGTTTCCTGAAGCTTTGCTTTCCAAACAGAAACATCCTCTTAAAATGCAGAGTCTTCGTTTAAACTGCATTCCTCAGAGTGATCTCTTCCCGGTTCCAAACAGTAAACCACAGCTAAAACAGTAACAGAGAGCTGGTGTGCACAGCAAGGCTCAGCTCCCAGAGCAATATCTGGATTTGTTTGGATGAGCAAACAAAGCACTCTGGGGGGTTTTGGAGCAGTATTTTCTCTGTGTTGGGCTCTTTGGTCACCCTTTGTATGGACTTCATCCTGTTCACTGTGACACCGGGATGGCCAGGACAGCAGGGTGGGATGATAACAGAGCTGAAACCTTGAAAGGGATTACAAAGGGCCTTTGCAAATGCAAATCCATGTGATTCCCAGCACCACGAAGATGCCCCAGGCAGTTGCCTCATTGTTAAGTCAAATGTGCTGCATGGAATGCCGGATGGTTTCAGTTTGTGTAAGTCCGTGTTTTATTTGAAGGCCACTTCCTCAAACAAATTATTCTTCTGAAATATGTGCAAGATGTAAAAGAGTTTCCTTCAGTCGTTTCAGCTGGAAAGAGGCTCTTTTCCGCTGCAGAGTTGTGCAGTGATGTCCCCTATGTCATTGCTCCCCTCATCCATGCTGGCAGTCAGAACTCCGATGGCAGAAGGAACAAGGATGCATCGGAAGTCCCATCACTCTTGAGTTTCCGTGGGCATTAGGTCACTTCGGGAATCGTTGTGACCCCCTGTTTGGATGGTGTGATGCTGCATAAATGTGAGATGTCAGCCAGTGCTGCTTGTGCTGGTGACAGCTCCGTTTTTCCCAGACCTGCGCTGCCAATCCATTGGAAGTAGCTGCAGAGAAATGAGCTGCCTGTGTGTTTCTGGAAGTGTAACTTGACCTGGATGTCATTTGCTTTTATTCAGCAGCCTGTGCACATGAACTTCCAATGATTGCTCTCTTAAAAAAAATTTTTAAAAACCAAACCGAAAAAAGGAACTGGAACTAGAAAACCAAACAGATGTGGAGTGATAAATGGGCTGTTATGCAAACAGCCCAGCATTGGATGAAACCTAAGTTCTGTGCATTTCCAATTACTTTTTTTTTTTTTTAAGTCTTTTCCCTGTGAATTTTGCAGGGTTGTCTCTTGTCTTTTCACACAGAACCTTGCACTGAGGCATCAGCTGGGCACGCAGGATGAGGAGTCACCTATTACCATCTTCCTGGGTGGTTAAATGTCAGTTCAAGTATCTTTGAGCTATCAAAGCAGATTTTTGATGAACATGAGTAAGTTTTCTCTGTTGTGCTGCATGTGCTGGAGCTTTTACATGTCTGGAAACATGCATATTTCCTCTTCCTAGAACACAGATTTCACGGCTTAAATCATTGAGTGACTTTTTTACAGCTGTTTTTGCTCTTTAACAATTTGTTTCTTTCCTCTGTAGCTCAAGGAAATGATGAAAAACGAGCCAAAAGCATCGTGTGAGTCAAGAGGCACAGAAGTGCTGCCAAGCATCCATTCCCACCGTGGCAGGAACGACTCCTGGGGTGGTGAATTCCAGAGAAATGGCTCTGTGGTGACTGGCATCGGCTGCAGCAGGAAAATCACGCAGAGAAAGGAGCGAGGCAGCAGGTAAGAATCTCAGTGTCTCATTCATGCATCCAGACATGTTGTAGTTTCCCAGTCTGTGGTGTGGGAAGCATGTCAGTAGGTCATCCTTGGAATACTTGGGTGTCTGAGCCAAGTAGGAAGAAGGTGAGAGGGAGTTACTGATTTGGGACTGCAGCACTTAGGAGAGAGCCAGGCCTCTGACTGCAAGGCTTTTGCCTCCTTCACAGAAATAAGTAACCTGAGGAACAAGATTCTTAACACTTTGGCAAGATATTTCTTTTTCTTCTGTTTGCTTCTTCCGGTTTTAGACAACTCTCTCTATCTAATTCCAAACTAATTCCAGCCACCACCGCTGCTGTATTGGCACTGGTGCAGCCTATCTATGGCTGTATGTGTCCTGATAATTGAGGGCCTGTATGGCCCCAAAGGGCAGAAACAGCTGCATCACCTCCCCATTTAAAATCATGTACTTGAAATAATCCTTAGTTCAGTGAGAAGTAGAGAATATTGGATAATAAAGTCAGTCTCTGATTTCTACATAATTATTTCAAAGACAGTACCAGCACAGTATCTTTCTTTGTCCATTTAAATGGGAAACTGTAAAGTTTAATCTTCAAAAATCAGGCCTACCAAGACTCCTTCAGTCACAGCCACTAGCTGCTTCACAAAAAACAGTGTTTTCAACTCAGGATTTTCGTGTCACCATCTTGGCACCAAACTTGTTGTGGTAAATCTTATTTCATAGTTTGGACTTCACCCAACACTGGGATTATACCTTGAATATCCTATTTGAAAGGGCAGAGCATATTGTACTGAGTACAGGTGCAGAAAGAGTAAGCCAGCTTTGCTCTTACATGATGAAAACTAATTTTCTGGGAGGGTAGCTGTTCTGAGCTGTTCTCAGAACTTTAGGCAGTAGAATATTAAAATGTGTCACTTCTGGACATGCAGGCTTAGATTTCATTTTTCTTTCAGCTCCTTCTTGCTAGATTGTAACCCTAAATTTGAATTCAATTCTATGAAATAATTTTAGCCAGTATTAAAACTCAAAAAAGAAGGTGGGAAAATGTCCAGCACATTATTAAAAATGAGTTGATCAGTTCGGAGCCCCAGATTAATTAGGAAATCCCTAGGACAGGGTATAAAATCAGTAAGACTTTGATGGACATTTTTCCTGTATTTTTGATCCTGGGATAATTCTTAGGAAAAAACCAAACAGGGTTGTTAATACTGTCTGTTTTGCTTTCCTTCATCTAGAAAGCTGATGGAGGAGCCTTTTTCTTTTTAGTGCAGGTAGTCCAGTCGTGAAGCACCTGTATGACCTCGTGGATCCTGGATTTATCAGTGTTGTTTGCAGGTCTAGCTCTCTCAGATCTGGCAATTGTCAGCTGCTGGGCACAAACCTTGAACTGTTTATTTTGTTTGATCTCAAACCCTTTGTATCTTTAAGACAGCATCTTTAAACATGGTTAACAGTTAAATCATTAATTTTTCCCATTTTCTGCTTTTACACTTTGAATTCAAATGGTTTGCTCACAAATCCCTCTGTGAAGTACCCGAGAAGTGAAAAAAATAAAAGCACTTATATTGGATTATAGATATTTCAGGTTCTTCACATGCTTAAGTGTTCTACTGTAGCACAGGACTTAAGGAAAAGTTCTAACAAGTATTTTAGGGGTAATCTGGTCTATCTACATCACACTGAGCACTTCTGGCATTTAATTCAGAATTATTATTCAACATGTACCCATGCAGTCAAAACCGAATCTTTGTGTTTTTCACTTAGGAACCGTTCCTGTACACGTGATGACATTGCTTCCATAAAATATAAGGACATAAATTATTTAATGGAAGAAGTAATTTGGGTATTTCCTTGATGTGTTGAAGGATTTTTTTTCCCTGTGAGGCTGACGTTGTAACTTTTCTTTTAGGCCACTTAGATAGTCTTCTCCTTAACCTACTGCTTAGACTGCAAAATTTGAAGGAATAAAGTCTTCTTAACAGGGAAACTGCATCTTGGAGATCTCTACCTCTTTGCCAAATTTTGTTAGAACTGGACAGCAAAAACACATTAAGGAAGCAGATATGTACACACACAAAAAAAGTAATTTAAAAAGTCTTCTCTCTATAGTAAATTAGCAAAAACAATTACAATTATTTGCACTTTTCCATCATTTAATGTCAATTTAATCCATTTTCAAGAGATCTTAGTAGCCTGTATGTTTTCTAATAAATGGTAGCAGTTGTGAAGAGGGAGAGCCTCAGGATACAGCCTGTACTGACGATCTTCACTCCCTTGATTCTTAGATAAAACTGGGAAGTAAGAGAATGACCTTTTTTCCCTGACTTTATACTTTAATGTTGGCAGCAGTATGGAAAGAGGTTAATTGGAATGTCTTAAAAGGAAAAACTGCCTCCCTCATGAAAAATAATGAAGCTTGGGTTGTATCATGACTGGCATGAAAGGTACTTAGTTTAAATTGAGATTCTTTTAAATAAGAAGTGAAAATTTGCTTAGCTTATCAGTCAGACCAATAAAGCCAAGGGTCCTTTGATAAGGATTTTCACAGACCAATAGAACATTTTCCAGAGGCATTAGCTTGGGCTCTGTGTTTTTTAACTGTCTAAAGAGTCTTCTTTCCTACCATACTTTTCACTCCGTGCTTCTTCCTTTTGTTTCTTCTTGCTGCAACAATATCCTTTATTAGTCTGTATTTTAGGCTAAAAACCTTTTATCTCTTGGATGTACTGACCCCTTGGTGCCTCATAGTGATCCCATGTTTACTAAGGAACTACACCAGTTTACACTAAGGATCTCTCCTTTTTCTATATCACTGTATAAAAATGTGAGTGCTTGGGAATAGATAGAGTAGGATTAATCTAAATACGTTTATATTTGGAAAAGGAACCTGGAGTAGAGCAGTGGGTCAGTGTTATGCTGCTGGCTCAGGCAGGATGGGCAGTCCCAGCTCAGGCCAGTGCAGATGGGGCACATCAGTGAAAGCTGGGATGAAAAAAAATGCAAAGAAGAAGGGCTGGGAATGATATTATAGCATAAATAAAAACAAGAATAAAGCATCCTGTGCTGTCAGCACTGGGAACCATCTAGAGGAGTAAGTCAAAGCCCAGGCAGTTCACAGCCTCCATTGCCTGCAATAGTCCTTGGGCAGGACCCACCAGCAGGACTCACTTTTGCTTCCAATGACTCAGTACAAAGGCACCTCTTATCCTCCAGCTATTTTAGAGAATATTTTGGGCAAAAAAGAACAAATATTTCATTGTACAAATGTGATTGTCAGCCCAGAATATTTCAGGATATTTTCAATGCTGGTTTCTCTTTTTTTTTGAGTCCTTGGACCTCTCTTTGAGCCTTTCAGATATATTTGCCTACTGGAATTTTTGAGCAGAGAGAGGAAAAGCAGTTCTCTTCAGAAGTGGGGAGTGGGCTGCTTTTTCAGGAAGATTTAAGGTAGAGTTTAATTTTATGTGGAGCCTCCCATCCTTGAGGTACACTGTGGTGTTTCATACAGTGATGTGTTAAATATAGAAAGGTGACTTAGGCAGAACAGAGCAACCACTCAATCACTTCACACATATAACACTGGACAGTAAATGAAGGGCTTCAGTAGCAGCAGGGCTGGGATTTCTGACCTCTGGCAGCTCCCACTGGGGTGTTTTTAAGGAGTTACTGATTTCTTTCCACTCTGCCCCTTATCAGAGGGGACAGCTCACTGCTGGCACAGACAACAGAGAAAGGTAACTTTAAATCATCCCCACATGCCATTCCTGAACTCAGGAGTTACAGCCAGACTCCAGCATAGGAAAGCTTTCCTATAAACTTGGTCCAGTACTTAAAAACCTTTTAAATGACCTGGGCTGATGAGTGGTTTTGCTGTTTAAATCACATGAAATACAGACCTTTATGGAGTTGTAAAGAAAAATAGATACAATTCTGCACTTTTTATTGTGTTTGTCTTTAAAGTGTTAGATTCAGTAAAACCTGCAAAGGACAAGGAGTTAATGTTCTGCAGAAGATAAAAGTGGTGTTACCAGAACCTGCTGTTGCCAGCCCAAAGCAAGCTAAAAATTAGTGAGAATGACCAGAAGGTACTGAGATTTCAGTCAAGTTTTAGTATGCTATGTGATTGCTTTTTCAGCCTTCCATAGCAGGTTTTAAGAAGAAGGTTTAAATAATCAAGTTGTAATGTGTGAGCCTGAAGTTCAGAAAGTATTTTGGTTTTTATTAAGGAAAATGGAAAGTCTGTGTCTGTATTTCTTGGAGGGCAATTAGAAACACCATGCCCTATGGGACTGAAGGATGACTTCATCCTTCACAGGGAACTTCCTGGTTCTCTATGGGTCTTGAGGATGACTGAAAGGCACTTGATTTGCTACTTGGTACCCACCAAGGAAGTTTTACATCACCTGCTCCTGTGGGATTTCCAGGTAAGATCTCTGCTCTGCTTAGCACTCAGAAGTGGCAACTTGTATTCCTTTTCCTGGCTGAGTGAGGACCTAGCATCACCTCCTGCCAGGTGAAGTGACACACTTACCTGTCTTCTGCTCCCTCCTCCCCTTACCTGGCTGGCTGATACTCCTTATCTTCTTGCTCCTTTTTTCCATTACCTTTGTTCTTTTTATTTGCAGTGTCCTGGTTGGCTCACCTGCACCTGCTCCAGCAGCTGAGGCTGGACAATTCCCTTCAGCCAAGTCCACTCTGCCACTGTTACATTGGAGAAACAAGACTGAAGGGCTCCGCTAATGACTGATGGATCCTGATCAGTGATTTGTGTAAGCAGGAAGTGAAAGGGATCAGCCCCACGTCCCAGAGATGAATTACAGAGTGTTTCTGCTTTGAATGTGGAATCAGCAAGCTGTATGCTGCCATTCACTTTGCCCATGGTTTGAATTCCCTCTTTCTCCTGTGCTGAATCCAAGTTTCAGTTGAGTGTAGAATGAAGTGTGTGAAAAGACTCTGGTATCAAGTGTCTCTTCCACAAAGCAGCAAGGCAGCAAATAGTAAATTAAGAGACTAGAAAAAGTTTCATTCTATGTGGCACTCTAGGAGAATCATTAAATGAGAGCTATTTTATTTTACACTGAATAGTGATAGTCTAAGTCCTTTCTTCCTTTGAAATTAAAACAGATATTTTTCTTCTTAAAAATGCAGTTCTTTGATAATAAGAATCCAAGTTTACAAATTCAAATTGTTTAGATATTTCACTGAAGCACATGGTACTCTTCCTCAGGCAGGTGAATGGTGCTGGCAGGGAGTGAAGCCAACAAGTGATAGCAGTTACTGATATTTTAAATTTGGTGTCCTAGGCTAACTGTATGACGCTTTTATCCCCATTCGTCTGATGAACTTCCCATTTGAGGCTGAATTCTACACTTGAGTTTTGGACCTCATCCTGTAACTTGTCTTGAAGTCAAAACCAGCTGCACAGAGTGGGAGGCTGAGGGCAAGGTGCAGAAAGATTGTGGAAAAACTAAGGTTCCACATTTGTGGGTAGACAGGGATCGGAGATCAGAAGATATCGTGCTGTACGGAAAGAAAGGGCCCCTCCCCCCAACAGGTAGCGATGTTTGTCTTGTTGGAGTAGCCAATAGCATTTAGCATGTGATGTGAGCAGATGGAAATGACGGCATAAGCTTAGGGTATATAACGTTCGAAAATTTTCTAATAAACGCCATTCTGCCATCCACCGCATCGGTGTCTGTGAGCTGGTGGCCGGAGCGACCTGAGGTGGTCGCCGTGTCGTTCCTGAACCAGGTCGCCATGCCGTAAAAGGCAACACACATTAAAGTCAGAACAGTTAAGAAATGCAGGTAAGGACTATGCTTTAATTATACCTAGGTCATGATTACTTCAAGTCACTAAAAGCAGCAGAATGCTTGGGCCCCTGGGCTCATTGTTGTTGCTCCATAACTTCTGAGTTCATTGGCTGAACTGTGCTGAATTTATTAAACTCACACAGGTGTCAGAGCCCCTACAAATGTGTGACTTTGCACAAAACCTGAGGCTCAAGGAAAAGCCTTTTTACAAGGAAAAGTCCCAGTGAGTGCTTGCAAGCATGTGATAGGAACCTGCAAGAATCAGGCTCCATTACTGCTTGGGCACTTGCCTTTCTTCCCGTTCTTCTCTCCTGCTTTTCTCTGCAGGGTAGAGAAATAAGAACATGAGAAGAGAACAGACTGCTGAGGCCAGACAATTTAAAACTGTGGTCTCTTGCTTCTAGCTGTTGTGGCAGCTCTCTGAATTTAAACTGGACTTAAATGAAGCTGCTGGGAAGAAATGCAGGTCAAGCCTAGCAAATCATAACCCTTATGTACGAGGCTTTGGCTTCTAGGGAAAAATGGTATTACTGGTTAGACTTTGCAAAATGTGCCATGCTTTCATTTGGGAAATGACATGGAAAGAGGAGAGATTGAAATGCCTTAATTGTGCTGATCTTGATAGTGTGTATCCTATTAGAAACTATATTGGACAGAAGGAAACCTGAGTGTTTCTTCACCGTCAGATGCTTTGCAGTTTTTAATTGTTTTCAAAGTGAAATGTTGTGTTGCTGGGACAGCTGTACAGCACCTTCTGGAGCCAGGGAGCTTTAATACTGAATATTCCAGTCTGGATCAAGGTATGCAAAACAAATAAATTGATAAATAACTATATTTTTGAAGTATTTCTCCATATAGTTATCATATAAAAACAAAAGTGGACTATAAAACGCCCAAAAGAGGGGGGAGCTAGTTCATAGATCACTTCCATTGTAGAGAGGAATTTCAATGGAAGCTGTCTTCACCTTTGAAATTCAGTGCTTAGCTTTTAAAATGGATTTTAATCATGCCTTTTTATAACAACATGGTATGCATGTGTGCTCGTCTGCTGTCTTTTAGGTCATAAACACTGATTACCTTGATTAACCAACAGAAAACAAGCAGGAAACAAAGAAAAATATGTTTAAACATCTTTCCCCACATATTTTCATGTGCATGCTTACCTGTGTGTAACTACACCACGAACTTGAGGTGAACTTGCAAACAGGCTGGAATGTATATGAAATCCTAAAATAATACCATATGTTGTGTTGTAGTCCTTTCTTAAATGCAGATCAGAACATTCAGCCATCCTGTGCTATCCCAGGGGTTTCTGGAGTTGCAGCCCCTGTGCCGTAGCACAGCCCTGAATAATGCCAAGGTGGTGTCACACACTGGAACTGGAGCTCGCAGAGCAGCGTCCTTCAACTCCACTGGGATTTCTGTATGCATTTATACACTTGAATCCAAACACATGCACATTCGTCTGCATAAGGTCTCCTTTTTCCTCCTTCTTTGGTGCATAGGATTGGAAGTCCCTGCTGCTTCTACTTTTCTTAAAAGTTGCCTAGAAGTTGAGCAAAAATATTGCTGTGGTAGTTTCCCCTCTTAAGTAGCATCCAAGGTATTGTTTCCTCTGCTTTTCCTTTTCCCAGGAACAGTGAGCAGCTCTGTTGAATGGATTTCTCCATGAGGTTATTTTTCAGGTCAGGAGGTTAGCTCACTTTTGTCTTTTTACTCAGCTCCTGCAGAAAAAATCCTCTGTGTGTTCTCCTGAATTGTAAAGGCTGGTAAGAAAGAGAAGCCAAAGTCATCCATTAATCCACAGGCAAAGTCCTATTTGAAGCTGCTGCAGTGAAAGCTCTCACATGCTGCCCTGGAAATAACCCTGGCCATGACGTGGTGAGGTGACCCTAGGTAAGGTCAAAAGCTCAGTTCTCATTTTCATTTAAGCTTCTGTTTTTTAAACAGTATTTAGGGTTGTGCCTCATGGTTCTGTTGAGCTCTTAAAGCAGCTGGAGCCCCCTTGAGAGGGAGCAGAGAAGGGGACTCCAGGGAGGCAGGGGTTTGTCTGCTAAACTTGCCTCTCTTGCCTCTCAACTTACTGTTGTTTTGGCTTAAATATTTAATGACTGTGACCCCATATGAGAGCAGCAAGTGGTATCAGGACTTTAGCTTAAGCTGCTTTGCAGAGACAAAGCACCTGTTTTAATTCCTTCTGGAAATGGAAGTGATTTGGAAGCATCCCAGCAAATTGAAAGCAAAGTGGTAATTCTTGACTGCCTGTACACTTTCTCAGGAACTGTGTGAATTGGAAGGATCTGTGTACACAGCTCCTGGCTGGGATTTTCAGGAGGGCTAAAGAGAGCCAGGGGTCTCTGTCCTGGCATCCTTTGCAGGGTTGCAGCTGTAATGCCAAGAGGCATTTGGTGGATAGTGACATCAACTGTTTGTCTCTTCTCTCCATAGACACTACTATATTAAAAGGCCAAGTTGAAGTGTAGGGTTATGGGTAGGTCGGATGCAGTCTGCACCTTCCCCTGGTCCTGGGCAGTGTGCCCTCAGAGCAGCTGGCAGCTTCCAGAAACAGCATTATCTCTTGGGATCCAACTGCAGTGGTTATTAAAATCCTGACCAAAGGCACTGCTGGCAGCCACCCTCCACTGCTGTTTGTTCTTGGGTTGTAGAATGGCTTTTTGTAATAGAACCAAGGAAATAGAAGTGACAAAAACTACTGACAGGTTGGATTTGGAGTATTTTGTGGGGTAATCAGGTAGCATCGTAACTCTTTGGAGTACAGAGCTCTGAGTTGGAGCTGAATCAGCCATTCCCATTGACTTGCGTAGGGAACTGATTTTCAATAGGATATTACTGATTTTTACTTTTCATTGTTCATTTCTGTGGTGCAGCTTTTGCCTTTTCTGGGTTTGGAGAATCATGCCAAGCAAGTTGGTTTTCATTACATTTGAGAGGTAAGGGAGTGCTAAAGTGTGCAACTCTCCCTCCCTCCATCCCTCCCTCTGTATGGGAATGTGTTTTGTGTGAATCAGTGACAGGAAAGCAACCACTGAAAATATATTCCCTTTTTTCCTCTGCAGTCATCACCCTCCCCAAAAACTTCTCTAAGAATGTGACTAAAACCAAAGCACTTTTTAAGTTACAAAGGAATAGTGTTGAGCTGGTGAAGCCAGTGGGAAATGAACGTAGAATCCCAGAATTGTTTAGGTTGGAAAAGACCTTTGAATCATCAAATCCAACCATTAACCTAGACATGGAACAGGGTTATCATTTCTTTTGAAGATACAGGGTGGGTTTAATTGCATCTTATTTGGCACATATTGTTTTAAAACACATCACCTCAGAGTAGGAACAATTTTATGGCATGTGCTAATTATACAAAATTCACAAAAACTGCTTATTTTCATTTTTATTTTTCACAATGTCTTTTGCAACTCTAATTTTCACATCTCACATTTTTCTCTCCAGTTTCCTGAGTCTTGTGGTTAAATCTTGACCATAAATCTTGCTCTGCTTTGTTAAAAATAATACATGTGCTATATTTCTTCATTTAACAACCTGCTAGATTAATAGTGGCTTTAAAATAATTAAATATGGCTGTGTGGTTTAATATTCCGAGTTTTAATACACCATGAAGGACAAATGAGAGGCATTGTCTTTTATAGAGTGCTTGGGTTTCACATCCAGTCTGGCAATCTTTGTCTGACACCTTGGTATTGGGATCTCCATTTTACACAGATAATGCCAAAAAAAGCTTTCTGTGCAGGTTTGGAAATCAAATGACAAGTCACTGGGTGGCCAATAAGGCTAAAATTTTAGCAGTGGTATCTCAGTGAAAAAGGCTTTGGGAGTTGTCACACGGGGCAGCTGGAGGAGATGGGTTTCTGCATTGTAGCGACCACGTTTTAGAACATAAAGTTTGCTTCTTGTAAGTTCTCCTTGTCATTAAGGCTGGAAACCTGAGCAGGTCACGGCCATGTGTTCCGATGTGTCACAGAGCAGGATCTGGGCCTCACAGGGGATTCCATCCTTGTGTAATATTTCCATCCAGGCAGGCTCCATGGAGAAGGAGAACATGAGGCACAAGGTATCGGTCATTCAAGGTAGTCAAGTTTTGACACCAAAGCCATATTTCAGCAGAAAGAATGGAATTAATGCCTTCCAAACTGGCTCCTATTAAGAAAGGTCATCAAATGCATATGTAGATGAGAAACTCAATAAACTGTAATGATTCCTAAACATCAGGAAATGTCACTGCAAAACTGAGCATTAAACCATGTGTGTGGACAGGATCAGTTGAAGACTGGGATTTGTCTGGATGATAGCTATTATTCCTAGATGTTGTAGTTAAGTTACACTATAAACTATTCATGCTAGATGTTATAGTTGAGTTTACAAGGGGCTTGTCTCAAAAAATGAATACTTGAAGCTTGGATTAAATAGCATTGCAAGAACTCCTGATCAGTAACTTCTTGTGGTTCCACAGAGGCAACATTCTTTACATTTTCTCCGTTTGAATTCTTGCTCTAATTAAGCCTAACTTTGAAATTATTTTGTTGCAGACACCTCTGCTGCAAGAGGATGTGGGACACCATGTTCCAGATCAGGTAATGCCATGTTTTACTCCCCTGAGTATTATCCCTGCCAAATCCTGCTGCAGCCTTCCCGCTCCAAACCCTGGCCCTGTGCAAAGCCTTCCAGACAGAGTTCAGTGCCTCTTTGCTTCAGGCTCCAGTCTCAGGTTCATAAAATATTTGTGGCTGTCAGTCTCTGCATCAGCCAAAGTTGCACAGATGCAGAAATCCCAACTGAGGGATTTTAGAATTGCAAATGCATAACAGATTTTTAACTGCTCTATATATGTATACACATATGTAAATACATATATGCATATGTATGTGTAACAGACTAGAAATACACACAAGAAATCTATGATTTCTCTAGTAATAGTGTGCCAAACGGCACTGTTGGAGATGAGAAGTGTCTTTAATTGAACTTTCAAATACTGCCTCAATTTACGTGTGTTACAGGAGCAAGCACTTGGTGTTGTTTCTTATTAGAAATAAGGGGGCATCTAATTTTAACACCTTATTTTAGCTTTCTTACAATTCTGTCAAGCCTTTGATTGATCACAAAACAGAGTATCTGCCCTGGACCCCCGCTCTGTCTGTTGTGTATCTTGGTTTCTCTGACATTTAGAAACCTTTTAAGCCACTTTGGCAAAGTTTGATAACTTAGGAGGTAACAGACTTAACACTGTACTGCAAGAATGCTTTTAAGAGCATAGAAACAGCTTTTCTAGAGGCCAGAACTTTGGATCCCTGCACCTGTGGAAGCTGTCCATGCCCATGACAGGGGCTTGGTACTAGATGAGGTTCTCTTCCAACCCAAACCAGACTGTGATTCTGTGATTCCCTAAAGTGCCCCTGTAATTAGCCTGAATGAAACACCTGAGACTGTGCACCTCTATCGTTTCACCACAGAAAACAGGTGGTTAGCAGCACACAGCACTCAGGTGTGTCACATTACAGAAAAACCCACAAGGAAAACAAGATTGTGTTCAGGGTTTGAATAATGTGCAATAAGTAAGGTCTGAGGTCGCCTAGTGAACATCCGTGAGGGAAGTAAAATGGGGAATAGCTGCATGATAAGTGAAATACCTTTTAATGTAGAATTATGGAGCTGGCACTTTACAGTACCCCAGCCTTTCTGATTCTGGGCTTTCTCAGAAGTGGCTCTGTGCAGCTGCTGGTGCTGAATGTGACAGGCTGCTTCATGTTTTATGAGCAGACATGACTGTACACTTGTAATAACAGATGCATTCCCACTCTTTCAGAAAAACTAATTTTATTTTTTGCTTTGTGAGGGGATATCATGCAGTTCAAGACATGTGTCCTCTGGAATAGCAGCACTGCTGTGGTTGGAATATTCAAGGTATCTCCTGATAATGAAGGCTGAAGCTCTCCTCCTCTTTAATATTGCTGTGATGCAATTTGGATTTAATAGAACCAGTATTTTCTTTTTCATGTTGATACGATGATTTCTGGCAGGGAGGTCAACTTAAAAATTCTAGTTAAGCTGTCACATGTATTCTGAGAACGTTTAGCAGCAGATCATGTGTTTGTGCTACATGAGGCCAACAGAAACTGATTTGGGTTGGTTGTGATGTTTCACAGGAGTGGTAATGCACAAGGTACAAAATTGGATTTTAAATTGGGATCCAGATGTTTATAACACTGGCTAATTCTGACCCTGAAAAAATTCAGTCCTCAGTTGAACACTGCTGGAGTTCAAGGATGTCGGAGTGGTTGATCTCTGCCTCCTGGGAAGTTGCTTCACCCTTGGGGATGCCCCAGTGGGGTCTGTTAGCAACTGGTTACACATAGTTTCAACAGCATAACATCTTCTGGGGAAATTAAGGTGTACAGAGTGTGTTTGTGCAGATTTCCGTCTGTGGAAGGTGCTGTGCAAGTGCATTTGGGGTTCTGCCCAGGCCTGGCACCATTTCCTTTTGTGTCGTGTGCTGAGCTCCCAGCTGGCGGGCAGAGAAAAGGCTTTGTGGTCAGACTCAAGTCCAATGGGACCCATGGGAACTGTTGACATGGGACATGGGGTGATGGTTTTAAACTGAACGAGGATCACTTTAGGTTAGATGTAGGGAAGAAGTTTTTTTACCATAAGGGTGGTGAGGCCCTGGCACAGTTTACCCAGGGAAGCTGTGGCTGCCCTATCCCTGGAAGTGTTCAAGGCCAGGTTGGGTGGGGCTTGAAATAACCGGTTCCAGTGGAGCCCATGGCAGGGGGTTGGAACAAGATGAGCTTTAAGGTCCCTTCCAACCTAAACCATCCTGGGATTTTAAGACTCTGGCTGTTGCAGTCTGCCTTGGCTTAATGGGAAATACGGAAGCTTGAGGATGCGGTCTCAGTCTGGGGAGCTGCTCTGGGAGTCCTTGCCAAGGTCTGATGCCGGCAGTAATGGTGGATGGGGATGGATGGATGGATGATGGACGGATGGCANGCCCAGCCGGCCCCGGCCCCGGGAGCCGCCGCCGGAGACAGGGAAGGCAGCGGCAGGAGGAGGGAGCGGGCGGAGCGCGGCCGGGGCCGGGGCGCGGGCGGCCGGCTCGGGATGGTGCTCCTGTCCCTCTGGGTAGTGGCAGCCGCGCTCTTGGGGGCCCGCGCTGCGCCCGGCCGGCAGGTGAGTGAGGGAGGGAGGGAGGGAGGGGGGGAGCGCGGGGACCCCTGCCCTNTGGGATTTTAAGACTCTGGCTGTTGCAGTCTGCCTTGGCTTAATGGGAAATACGGAAGCTTGAGGATGCGGTCTCAGTCTGGGGAGCTGCTCTGGGAGTCCTTGCCAAGGTCTGATGCCGGCAGTAATGGTGGTTGGGGATGGATGATGGACGGATGGCAAAGTTGTTTCACGGAGGATTTCAGGCGCAGGGAGCAAGGACGGGGAGCGCCGCGGATGCAGCGGGAGCACAGTGCTAGGATTTGTGCCTTAGCGTGTCTGCGCGCGGAGCCGGGCGGGTTCCCCAGCGGTTCCCCGGCGGGCCGGGCCGTGCCTGACGTGTAGCGGCGGCTCGGCCGGAGGCGGAGCTGCCGCGGGTNGGGCGCGGGCGGCCGGCTCGGGATGGTGCTCCTGTCCCTCTGGGTAGTGGCAGCCGCGCTCTTGGGGGCCCGCGCTGCGCCCGGCCGGCAGGTGAGTGAGGGAGGGAGGGAGGGAGGGTGGGAGCGCGGGGACCCCTGCCCTCTCCTTCCCTCCGCGCTGTTCCACAATGTCCTCCCTCGTTCCCCCGCTGCCCCGGGGTCTGCGGGCGGTACCGGCCCGGGGCGAGGAGAGGCTGAGAGGGACGGGCTGCTCTCCGCCCTCTGCTGTGCTGCAGACCGCTGCGTCCAAGCAACCTGGAACTGGACACGGCATCACCGGCCCGGGCTGGATCCTGCAGCGGCAGACCCTGGGTCCTTTCCCTCTGGATCCTATGCCCCTGGGTCCCCTAAGCCTGGCAAGAGCAAGTACCAAGCCGGCAGGGAGCTGACCCTGACATGGGGTCACTGCTACAGTCCCTGCGGTCACTGTGGTCCAGTTGGCTTTCCCATTCTCTAGCCTAGATACAAAGAGCTGTCAGCTCGCTGCTTCCTCTCTGCCCCGGCACCCGTGGTTCTTGGAGCTCATCACTTTCCTGCTGTTAAATCCCTGCTTTGGCCACCGAACTTTTTGGCACAATGTCACGATATATAGAACGGGTCATTCGGAATCAGGATTGCTTAGCAGTTCTATTTATGCGAAACTTGCTATGGACTCCGATAGTATATTGGTGGGAACAGCTGTTTATTCAGTTAAGGAAGAACTGCCATCCCTGCAAGCCAAATGCAGAAACATATAAAATATTGCAGCACAAACCAAGCGATTTTTCAGCCTTCTGCCATCCCCAATTGCATAGTAATTACACTAACAACTTTGTGCACGTGTTTCTTTTCTCTTCTGCAGGCTGGTAAAGAACAGCAGATCCAAATAGGTAAGTCTTTTAGCTATTATTCTGGCTATCAAAACAGAAATAAAAGAAGTAAGCTCAGAGACTAGTTATTTCTGGAGAAATGATCTGTATGCAGGCAAGCATTCCCTGTGCACCCCCCACCATTGCCACCCAGAAGCGTTTGTAGTTGCAGTGACGTGGCAGGGCTCCTCTCATGCTGCGGTTTTGTATCTTTATGTGTCTGTGCTTCTCATCTGAAATACAAAGCAGTCGAAGTTATAAAATCTGTGGCTGGTCACTGTTGTCTTGTAAACTGATAGACCTGGTAAGAAGGTGCTGTGCAGCGAGTTCAGGGTCAGTGGCACATGAGGGTGCTGAAGGGAAATGTGCCTCTGTGTGCCCATAGGGTGCTTCTCACTTCAGCCTCTTGGACTCTTCCCAAAGACAGGAAGCTTCCTTTAACTGAGAGGATGCACTCACAGTTTAAATTTCAGGAGGTCTGTGTTCATTTAGAGTAACTGGTAATTGGGTGCTCCACAGGATGGAAGAGGTAGTGCAAGGATGTGGAAGCTGCCGTTCCCAGGGCATTAGTGCCAGGGAACGCCATCCTATGTACTCCTTCCCTTACCCAGTATGAAATGAGCCTTTTACTATCCCAGTACTAAGTGTGTGTCCCTGCACACGAGTGCTCTCTGGAGCTCTTCCACAGTGGGAATGGACCCCAGGCAGTTCTGCTTCCAGCTGCCGTTGGACCTCCAGCCCTGAGGTTTTGGTTCAGGTTTTGTTCAGAAAAGAATTTCAGGCATTTCTGTGAGTTTTTGAGGTCTTGTCTCAACTTCAGTTCTGGCACTGCGAGCTCCTGGACTTAGGTTGGTTTCCACCTTGATCAGTGAATAATGGCAACAGAGACAGTGAGGTACATTTAAAGCTTAACTGGCAAACAGAGGGTTTTTCTAGTGGTATGCTGATCCTGTCTTTTATTCCTATCCTTTCCATGAGAACTGGATTGTATTTGAATTTCAGAAACCATAAGCTATATAGGAATGTGTCTTTTAAATTACACAGTACATCAGGCAGAATTCCTGAATCTGGAAAATAACTTTTTGTCCCTTAACGTCTTCTTTTCTTCCACAACCCTGGCACTGCTGTAGTCAGGAACATTTGGGGCTGAATTTGATCCTGTAAATTCTGGTTCCAAAAGTACGGAACTGTAGAATCCTAAAATAGTTTAGGTTGGAAGGGATTTGTATGATCATCTCATTCCAAACCCCACGCCATGGGCATTGACACCTTTCTCTATCCTAGGTTGAAGTCCTTTCCAACCTGGCCCCATTCCAGGAATGGGGCAGCCACAGCTTCAAACTATGGCTTACTCAGTTGAGAGCTGTAATGACTTGGAGGTAAAACCTGCATTGGAATTGCCTGCAAATGCACTGTCCTACTTCTGAGTCCCCACAAAGTATCGCTTTGCATTGGTGGTGTGTATTATGAGTTGGCCCAGGGCTGGTTGCTGTCAGTAGCTGATCTCACAGCCTGAAAAGTCACTTAGGGAAGTTAAGACACCTCGGGGTTTATTTTTGTTAAATATCATCACAGGCTGCAGCACAGGGATAGCAAGTTAGCACACTTAATTAACCTGCATTCATGCACAATGTGCTGCAGTGCCTGGGAGCTGTCAGGAGAAAGTCGTTGTGTCACTCAGCCTGAAGGTGCTGATGCTGTGCTGCACCATCACCTCCTACGCAGCAGAGCTCCGTCCCTGCTCAGTACCACTTCTGGAAGAAATCTGTAGCGCAGCAGTGCTGGGCCCCACGGCCTGCAGGAAGCACCTGCAAAGCACCTGGAGCTGTGCAGAGGCTGCAGAAAACACCACACCAACCATCTCTTGAGCTGCCTGTATCCCTGGGACAGGTGGCAGCAAAGTAGAAGAGTGAGGACACCACAGAGGTGTCCACATCAGCCTCTCTCCTAGCAGTCCCTTGCTTTCATTCATCCAGCTTACACTGTCCAGATCCCACACAGCCCCAACCCTTTTCAGGTGCAGAGCTGAGTGGGAATTCTCAAGGAATCTGTCCCCCTTTCCTGTCTTCTCATTCTTTCTGGGCATTCCTGCCACCTAAAGGCAGTGAAACAGAGAGCAAATGGCAGTTCTGGAGTAACCCAGGTTGTTGAGAGGGACCAAAACTGCTCTGTTTTTTCTGGAAGCCACCAGCCAGTGATGAAGAAGAAAAGGGTGATGACAAAACCCCTGCTGGGCTTGTCCAGTTGTCTTCACACCATCTCTTATTAAGCATGACCTTGCTAAGTGAGCAGAACAGCTCTGTGCTCATCCCATTGTGCTTATCTGCCGGACAGAAGCATGATCTCACAGAACACAGCACAGTCTCTTTATGGAAAGGCTGTCCTCTTCATCCCTATACAAGCAGGTAACTTTTTTCTCCAGTGCTTCCACTGCAGAGCTGGATGTCTGCCATCCAGCAGTTTGGTTGTGTCACAGCTTGTGAATTCCAGGCAGAAAATTCCATGGTTATACTCTGGACATGTCCCCTTAGATCCAGTCCTTTTGCTGAGGTACCTGAGCTTCCTGACCCTCAAGCCACATCCAAACACATCTTCCAACGGGGAAGCTCTGGAAGATTGCTGGTCATCCCATTGTGTCCTTATGGAATGGCTGGGACTCAACAATAGAGCTCCATGCAGAGGGGCCGTGTGGGTGGGATGTTACTAGGAGTCCCTCACATTTCTTTTCTTGGGTAGTTTGGTTTAGACATAGATAAATAATTAGAACTTGGAGAAATTCTTCCTTTTCCACTGATGCCACTGATTTCCACATAGACTGTGCCTTTGAAATCTTCTCAAGTGGATGTTGAGGCATCAGGCATTCTGCTGTGGACAACCACCTGAAAGATTTTTGATCACTGTATTTCACACAATCTTATGCATAAAAAATACTGTTTTTCTGAATGTAGGTAATAAAAAAAGTTTAGTATTTTCAAACTTCAGTTGACCACAGCTGTTGTACAGTGCAGAGACAATTCTTGTGAGCCAGTGGTGTTAATTCTGCAGTTTCATGAGTTTTTGAGGGGAAAGAAAGCCTGGACAGCTGTCTGTAGAGGCATGCTCTAGCTAATTATGTTTTGGCACACAATGAAAGAATGTGATGTTCCTTCTTAAGTGCTTCCTTTAAACTTAACCATTGTGCAACTGGCACAGCATTTTAAGGCCAGATTAAAAAAAAAGAAGAAAATTTACAGTTCAATGCTTTTCCTCTTGCTCTGATCAGCACTGTCAGCTTTGAATTAGCAGAGCAGATCGACAATGAAATTTTAGCTTAGGAAAGGGAACACCTACAGCTGGGATAGCATTTCCTCAGAGTGTGCAGTTTGTGGAAAAAGGGTAATGTAAGTCAGCGAAGGAGTTCAGATGTCTTTGGGATTCAGTCATGTCCCATTTAATTTTAATTGCCTTTGAACAAAAGGTATTTCCTCTTCTAGCTCAGCATTTACAGACTCTGGAAAAGGCTTTCGCTGACTCAAAACCTTGACAGTTCTTATTTTCCACCCTTTGTTCCTACCTTCTTGGGGCTAGCTGGCTGCTCTTATTAGCAAAATAGGTGGGTTTTTCTTTCCCCCAGCCTGTGGAAATGTGGGAATTCTGCTGCAAGATACGCAGAGAAGTTTCTCAGTCGTGTGGTGAACACAGAATTTGATCACCAGACTGTGGTCTCTGGCACTGAACGTCCTGCTTTAAAGGAAAAAGAAAACAAACCACGAGGAATCTCAGTGAGGTAGAAGGTGGAATGTCAGCCTGGGAATGAAATCCCAGTGTTGAATCACTGGGAATGTGAGGATCTATGTTTTTTACTTTGACCCAGTTTGAATGTACAACCTAGCAGCTTTGTCTCCTGGGCATGGCCTGGTATCTAATTAATAAAAATGACTTTAGAGTTTTAATTTGATCCCTTCTCTAAGGAGACAGATTAACAATCCTGGCTCAGAATTCCCAGTGTTTTAAATGGGAATTATCCTAAGTATAATGGCCTAATTAGGATGCCAGTTTTAGAACCTGATCTTGTGGGTGTATGGCAGAATAGGTGGAGTTGGCTGCTACTGAAACTCACCCTGTGGCTGCTGGCTGTAGGATGTGGGGTTCCAGTGGGCTTGGAAATGACTTTTCACATTCCTGGGATGTAGTATTTGGATAGTAAGATATTTATAGTGCAAGAATTTACATATGTGCATCCTACGAGTACCATACATTGTTTTTCTGTCAGATTCCTCAATAACTGACTGAAAGAATACTAAAAACAGTTCCTTGAAGCCATTAGGAACATTGTCTTGCCAAAGTTACTTGTTGAATGCGTGAATCTCTTCAAACCAGCAACCTTTGCTACCAGGAGAGAGGAACTGGTTACTGAGCTTTTCTGTTATTAATTCTCATATCAAGTGTGATCCCCACTGGGAGCAGGTGAAATTTAGCTCGCTTAATTAAGTATATTTATTTGAGGAATTCTCAGTGGCACATGGTGGTAACATCAGAGCTGTCTGATCTTGAAGCTTTTCGAATGAAATTGTCAGTAATATCACTCTGATAATTGCTTTCACCAGCTCTCCCAGGAAGAGTGGAGTAGGGAATAACTACTTTTGTGCAAGATGTCTTTTTAACTCTCTCATAGTCAAATACACAGGCTTAGACTTGAGCCTTGGACCCACTCAGAGCAGCAGGGTCCTTGACCTGGCCCGTCTCTTACAGCCTGAAAATTGGACACTGAATATCCTGATTGCTACCAGATTACAGAGGTCTCACTGAAAAGATAAACTCATTTGAATGGATTTGTTTTCCAGTGGTGTGATATTACTTGAAGACATGTTGCCTTAGTGGAGGGTTGTGCCATTGAGCTTCTCCAGGATTACCAACAGTGTGGTTTTGCTGGGTTTATGGCTTCTCTCAGCTGCACTAAAGTGCAAGATTTAGGGTCAAATTTGTGCAGATCTGTGTTGGGTTTTTTAGTAATTAGATTCCCTCATTGGTTTTGATCTTTGTTACTCAGAGGAAAGGCAACAGCAGGTTGCTGGGTAGGGGGATTTGTTACCACCTTTACCAGCGCTGATGTGGATTAATTTGTCAGCAGCATGTGATCCACTGGATTTTTCCCGTTTCTATTTCCTGAGAAATCTGTATGCAAATTGTGCTTATAACCAAGCTTGGCACTTCGTTTTCAAAACCTTGATGGAAATCCTGATGCAGGAGCAAGTTCTGTGTCAGGTGTACCACAGAGCTCTGTGGCATTTCTTTCAGGGGAGTTCAGAAGGGTCTATCCCTCTCCTGGGATTGTTGTATCCTCTCTCCTGGGGCTGTTGAGCAAGCCTGAAACCCACAGGAAACTCCCGAGATAAATGTCAGTGAATATTTCAGGCTTTTCTCTGTAAGTGTTAGGAACATCATTTTTGTAATAACAGTTGATAAGAAGAAATTCTTCCGTGTGAGGGTTGTGAGGCCCTGGCACAGGTTGCCCAGAGAAGCTGTGGCTTTCCCATTCCTGGAGGTGTTTGAGGCCAGGTTGGACGGAGCTTGGAGCAACCTGGGATACTGGAGGGTGGTGTCTCTCCCAATGGCAGGGGTTTTGGAACTGGATGGTCTTGAAGGTCCCTTCCAAGCCAGACCGTTTTGTGATTCCATGATAGAAGAGGAGCAGTGACATGTGTCTTACATTTCCCCATGTTAGTAGCTCAAACAGGAATCCTAAACTAGGATTTTTGGAAGGGGAGCTGTGAAGCAGAGAGGTCCTTTATTCTTTAGGCTCATTCCATGCTCTTGCTCTTAGTTTAGTTTGGTTTTTGTGTGTGTCTCTTGGCAGAATTCCCAAAAAGCAGACCGAGGCCATATGGGTTAGTGATTCCAATCAGCACCAATGCAGATGGAAGCTACATGTCCACCATCCTCTCGGCAAGTCACCAGCGGCGATCGACGCGGGAGGTGTCCCAGAGCCCCAGGCAGCTGTACTTCAATGTCACCGCCTTCGGGCGGGAATTCCACCTCCGGCTGACGCCCAACACTCGCTTAGTGGCTCCCCAGGCCGTGGTGGAGTGGTACGAAGACTCTGTGGAGACTGGGAACGATGGTGGTAACACAACTCAGACTGGAAGTGATACAGAGCGATTATGGAAGAGAGAGCCCCTGTGGACCAACTGTGCCTACGTGGGGGACATCACTGACATCCCTGGAGCTGCTGTGGCTATCAGCAACTGTGATGGGCTGGTAAGGCTGGTTTAATGGCATTTGTGTCTCATGGCACACTCTGTGCACAGCTGTTGTTCCTTTTAACCACGTGTTGCTGATGATGTCATTTACGGAACTTTATTTCTTAAATCCCTTAGAAAATATTAATGCCCTACTGCTTTACTTTGGGATAATTTCTCTGAGGTTGATAAGCAAAGTTCTTAATGTCTCAGGTGTGAGAGAGAGAAATCAAACCTACATGTTGTTTGGTTTCCTTTTTATTTGCATAAGGTGTTACAAACAGGGAAATCAATAATAACAACATTTTCAGACTTAAAAGGTGACCTTTTGTTAACTGAATTTAGAATTTGGTGTCCAAATCATTCCTCTTTGCTTCTCAGGTACCAAAATGGTGTTTTGCCCTGTTCTCCAAGAACAGCAGCATTAAGTTGTAAAGGGTTCATTTATAAAGTGAGCATGCTTTTTGTTCTCTTAGAGCCAGTTTTGTTTCATCAAGAGGTGTTGTATGTGAATGGAGTGGTTCACATCTGTAACGGGTTTGTTTTTGATTTGTCTGCGAACACACAGGTTTCCCTGTGGCTGAGCAGGTTCCCAAATCCCAGAATGAAAGGCTGGGCATATATGGAGCCCACACACCATTCACTGATTGGCTCATGCAGCAGTGGAAGCCAACAATACCCACCTTGTGCTCCATAAGGGGCAGCAGCACTGGTGGAACACACCTGCAACATCCAGGGAAATGAATGTCCTGGTTACTCTCCTGCTGTTTGGGACAGGAATCACATGAAAAAGTCCACAACAAGCATCTTTTCTTGGAAGTGGGTTTCCTACTTCCCATACCTTCCACATGGTCATGATTTGATTCCATTTTGAGATAAGTCCTGGCTAGGAAAGCTCCTACCTCAGCAGCAGTCACTGTGGGAGTAACTGCAGCAATGGCTCAAAATCCCCATTCAGACCAAAACTCCTTGAATTCCCTTGCTCAGAGAGTGGAAATACTGGTAGTGGTTGCATCAGAGGTCAGTTTGGTGTGTTTTGGGGGTTTTTGATGTGTTTTTTAGGAGCATCTATTGCCAGAGTACTGTGTCTACAAAGGCCAAGCAGACCCCTGCCTGGCTAGATGTAGCTTCCAATGGAATCATTCTGATGAATGACACCCTGGCACTGGCAGCTGGATTTTGGCAGTAAGCCTGAATGAAGTTGTTGCATTGAGACAGCACGTGAAGACAAGCAATTGGATTAAATGGAATTAGATTAAGGAATGTAGCTCCGTCACAGATTGCCATGTGGCTGGCAAGCTGCTTGTGGTGTGTTTTCAGGTAAATGAAGCCAGAGAGGGACTTTTGGAGGGGGAGTGGCTTCACTGTGACAGAGGACAGGGGACAGGGTAGGATGGGATATTGGGATGAAGTTCCACACTGAAGATGGTGAGGTGCTGGCACAGGTTACCCAGAGAAGCTGTGGCTGCTCCATCCCTGGAAGTGTTCAGGGCCAGGTTAGATGGGGGTTGGAGCAGCCTGATCTAATGGAATGTGTCCCTTTTTTCCCATAACATCCCGTGGCTTTCCATGGTTTTAGGGAGTGGAGCAGGAGAACATGGGTTTTTTCTTTGAGGAGTAGTAGGTAAATGCTTATGGGTCACTCTTGTCTGTTCACCTCAACCTTTGGTGTTTTAACATCTCTTGGAGCTCTAATCATGTGAGTGTGAAAGAAATAAATAATCCTGAAGATTTATTTTATGGTTTTTTCCTCCCAGCATCTCCCAGGGTAGCAAAAGGAACTTGCAATTACTGTCTCTGGCCTCTCTGTTGCTGTGCTCTTTGTCTCTCAATCCAGCTGAAATATTTGCTCCTCAGCGTATCCTGAAGCTGTGAAGAGTGAGTTAGTATGGCTTAACAGAAACTGGAACAAGAGTGAGAAATTCTAGGGGCATGTGTGTGATGAAAAGATTTATTTTTGACTTCAAAGGAATTTAGACACTCTCCAGAGTAGCCAGCTAGGTTTTGAAATCTTGGAGAGCAAGTGAAGGGAATCACTGAGGTAGCAGTTTGCACAATGTACAGCTTGTAGAAGAGGTTTGATATCATAAGTAAGGGAATTAGAGCAATTGGTGCTGAATTTTGATTGATTGACAGTAAATATGTGGAATAATTGGCATATGCACTAGTAAAGTAAGATTTTGCCCACAGTCTCTTCTTACTCTGAACTTATATTTAAACCCCCAAATACTTGAACACTTTTGTTTTGAAATAGTTTACATATCTACTTTTGCAGTGAAAGTATTCTGTCTGCCATCAGTTCTGCAAATTCCTATTCTCACATCTGCTTAATCTCCCTTGGAAATGACCCTGTTTATTTAAAAATCCCACATGCATGTGCCTCCACTTGTCATGGCAGAAGAACACTTCAATAGTTACGGAGGAGCTGCCTCTTGTCTTCTTCATTCTGTATTAGAAAGCTGGTGCTTCCACAGTTTTCTTCTGGGTATTTCCGCTGTTGGTCAAAATAGCAGTATTTATTGTCAGAGTCCTTCAGGAGTAAAATGTGCCAGCCTCAAGAAAACACTACAAATGGTTTAGATTGTAAATAGAGAGAAACCAGCAAGCCTGGCATTTAGAAATAGTGGCTTAAAACACTTTCTACCTGTTGTATAGAAAACCATCTCAGTTAGCTTCCTGCCCTCATAACAAACTCCGAGCAGGTGTTGGTGTGCGATGCCTTTAGTTTGTACTTCCACTCTGAGCTATGTTTCTGTAGATGTGTTTGAGCTGGGATCTGCTTTATGCTCGCATCCCTGTAACGCCAAGTGGTAGTGCTGGTTTTTCCTAGAGCATTAACCTTGCTTGTTTCAAATGAAAGGGCTGGGCCCAGTCCAATGTACCTTTAATCTTTGACTTCAGATTCCAAGTAAAATATGACTTATTTTTTGTTTGCTGGAAATGAAGTATTTCTGTTCATGGAAATTTCATGGCCTTCAAGCCCAGGGCAGCATATAGTTGTTTGAAGTACAGCTGTTTGCAAGTGGAAGATGCTCAGGAATCTGCCTGCCTTGTAGTGTTCAGCTGCCAAACCAGGGAAATCCTGGAAGACAGACCGACCATCAAGAATAAAAAAAATACCCAAATGTGCTTAGATCTGTCATTTGTAACAGATTATTCCTCACTTGCTTATTGCCATCCCTTTTTCCAAGGATATGGAGACGTGAAGAAACATGTCTCTGTGTGTTCACAGCTACTTTCCTTTGGCAAATCCTTTGGAAATATGGGCTGGAGTATCTCAGACTAGAGATAATTGCCCAGGCTTTAAACTTGGTTCAGGAAAAGCTTTAAAAATCTGCAGGAGTTGGGGCATATGGGATCCAAGGAGTTCCAGGGCATTTTGATTTGTTTAAAATCCTTTTTAATCCTTTTTCATTACCATAGTTTCATCAGGACTGACCTGTTAAGGCTTATTCCTTGTTCCTGTGTTGGTTCTGATGGGCTGTTTCAGCATGATTTCCTCCAAGCTGGCAAGATAGAGTTCCTAAATGGAGAAACATCTTTTGAGGAGCTGGTGGTGTTTTATCCTAGTGTGTTGGAATAGCATTTTGGAGACAAACGCTTGAACTGCTGCAGGGCATCTGGTTGTAGCACATTGGAAACTCTTCCTGGGATTGGGACTGGGACTGGTCCTGTCGGGCCTGGAGGTCTCTTCCAGTCCAAGGTGGGGGCTGTGGTCAAGGGGATATCTGGTCATCCAGGAGTTTCTGGGAGGGCAAAGCACAAGGAAAGCAGGACAAACCCTGGGGAGGAGGAACACAGTACAAAACCTGGGGAGAAGGAGAGCAGAAGAAGCCCTGGGGAGAAGGAGAGCAGGACAAACCCTGGGGAGAAAGAAGCAGTTCTGGCCGCGTGCCGCTCCGGGCAGATGGCAGCAGTGTCTTAGGCTGATTTAAGGCTCCGATATTCCTGCTTCCCTGCCCTACTCGCTCTTCCCACAGTAATTCCCTCCTTGCCATGAACTCCTGTGACCTGCCGTGCCTGCTCTTACCACTGGTGTTTCACTGTACTTGGCAGCATGATGAACTGGGTGTGATGGATGGCGGCTGGACTCCATCCCTGTCACCTCTCTGCTGTGCAGCACTTCCCACAGGCTAATGCAGACTCCTCAGCCAGAGTAACCTTGATTTCTCAAAATTCAGCAACTCCAGAAACTTGGGAAAATGCGTTCCCTTATTTAGAACTTGGGGCTTCTTGAGTAAATCACAGAGAGGAGGAGCATTGGTTGCGAAGGGAGGCAATGGGGATGGAAGGCAAGTGTCAATATAGTGTTAAATAATAAAATATAGAAATCCTTTTACATGTCTGGTTTGCTTCTCCCTGAAATCATCGCTCAAAGCAAATGAGTACTTCACCCTTACTTCATGGGGAGCACAGTCAAAGTTTATGCAGATAGTTGCTCAAGCTCCATTTATTTATTCTTGTTTGTTTTTATAAATTCTTCTAACAGGGCCAGATCTTGTCTAATAATAAGTTTGCCTCATTTCCAAGCCCTTATGTCTCCTCCTCTCTCTCCTGCCTACCTTCAGACACAGACTTTGGGCCTTAAAAATTATGCTTTGGCCCCTTAAGATGAGCCTTTGAACCTCAGAAGAGATGTTTGGAACTTGTGAGGGTCTGTACTCTAAAAATGAAGTTTTTAATGCTAGAGTCAAAGTTTTGAACGCCAGAAATGAGGCTTTGTAACCTAAAAATTAGATTCTTAGGTTTAAAGTATGATTTAGACCCTCTGTGTGAGGGATTGGATGCTCAAGATGTGTCTTGGACCCTAAGGATTGATGGGATCATGAAAGCAGACCTCTGGACATGGAAAATGAGGCTTTGCACACTATAAATGCAACTTTGAGCTATATCTGTTCAACAAGGTAGTTTAGCTATTTTTGGCTCATAGAAGTGTTCGTAGGCACTTCTTGGTAACTGAAATTCAAGTAATACTATTTGTCTCTATCCTCTCTTGAGGAGCAGGTGGCAGCAGGTTATCAGATAATTGAAAGCAAGGAAGAAAGGAGACTCAATCCCCTGTGTTGTGACCATTCTGCAGAATTCATCACCCTACAGCTGAGGAGAGATGCAGTGAGTTCAGGCTGGCATCTGAGTGAGCTGTGATGTCATCCAATGCACCTTCTAGAAAAGGAGGATTTCCCTATGGGGCCTTCCTGGGGCCTCTCTGGAACAATCAACAACAATAGTCCAAAACACCCAAGCTGGGAATGTAACAATATCCCAGGCTGGGCAAAATGTGCATGTGCTACATAGCCATGAGTGGAAAATATGGTGCTAAGAAGACTAACGTTGTTATTAGTCTCTTTTTTCCTGTCTTTAGATTGGAGACAATATTTGAAGGTTAATTAAGAAACTTGCCAGTCTGGTGTGGGTGAGGTGAGGCAAGGTGAGAAGAGCATCCTCTGGGAAGGGGTTTAGGAACAGGCAGCTGGAGAGAGTCTGCCTGGAGACTTTTCATAAAATGTCTCTGCTTTGATTGCCACAACTTCAGATTTTTATTTATAGTTTATTTCTGGTGTTGAAAGGTCATTCTGTACAGCAAAGCACAGATTTACATGCTATCCCTCCCTTTTAAGCAATATATTTAAGGGCTGAAACTGCTGTTACAGGCCACCATGAGGTTGGAAATTATCTGGAACAAAGGGCTGGTGGTTCAGTGCTGCTCTGGATATGTCTTTTGTAGCTGTTATTTAATCACACCTTGTAGTCCTGGTGATACATTTTCACAAAACACTGCTTTTAGGGCACTTGGACAAAGAACTTTCTTTCTGGATTTTTCCTCTTTGTTCCCAAAACAGCAGACACTTCTAAATTTTTTTGATTCCTGGAGGCTCACAGCTTACAGTTTATAAAATAGCATAGGCTTATTAAAATTACTAAGTACAGCCCTTTTTTATAGTTTTAGTAATAAGTCCTGGACTGTATAACTTGTGTGGATTCTTGATAACACACACAGAGTGCATGAATTGGACTCTCATTCCTCATTCATGTTCTGTGTCCACATGTCACCTGTGGGAAAGTGTGTGTCCCAGGAAAAGAAAGTAAACAGATACAGAAATAGTCAATGTTCTCAAAATTAAATCCTTGTAGCCTCTCTCAAAGTTCTTATTGATGGTGGAGTTGGTGCTGAATTTGTAACTGCACTTGGTAGGGTGGAGGTACAGAAGCCATATTCACCAATAGCTTTTTTGATGTTCCATGTTTATTCAGTGTTGTATGTACTGGGATTTGGAATGTAGCCTACAAGGCACATGATCTGATGTTTGCAAAGGAGCAGGAAGCAGGACTGGAGAGAAAATACTGTGCAGGGTCATTGAGAAAAAGAGACTGCTCTTTCCTGTTCTTAGTTTTCTCACAGGGTCACACTGCAACTCTAAACATTATATTCCAATCCAGACTTTGAAAGAGTCATGGAAAGAAAAGTCAGTTGGTTCCATCTCTGGCCCCTGTGTTTCATCAGGAGCTTCTTGAAATGATGGATAAATTGCAGTGCTATTGTTCCCATTAAAAAAGTCTTTGCTTTCACTTCTATTTTAAATAGATACTTAGTTTCCATTGAGTGCTTCTGGTACTTGGCTGAAAACTTTAATAAATTACAACCATGCAATACTAAATCAGCTTCCCTACCTCATAAAAATCCCTTTGTCATTTGACTTGCTTGGTTTATAGCTGACCAAAGGTGTAAAACTACTTTTCCTTTTCCTTTGAGAGATTTTACCATAGTTGTTTTTTTTTTCCCTTCGTGCAAGAATGTAGAACCAATTTAGAATGATGAGTTTGATGGAAATATTACTGGCTTTGGTGCTTCCTAGCTTTTGATCCACAGAATATTTCCATTCAGAGGAAGCTGCATCAGTTTTCTGTCCTCCTCTGACTTCTCTCTGAGGAGATGACTCTTGCTCAGGCTTTGTTTGGACTGAGTTTTCTGTCACCTTGGAAGAGTGATGATGCTGCGGCATTATTTGTGATTGTTATGTACAGGCAGCAGATAAATCAGTATTTCTTTTGTGTGCCACAGTAGAAACGGTGCTGCTGACATCCAGATAATGAGATCTTCATGTTTTGGTATTATTTTATTTGCTTTATACTTTTGGAGTGTTCAGCACTTGAAGGTCTCATTTCCCCTTCTCTGAAGGCTATCAGATGTCCTCACTTTTTGTTTGCCTTTCCACATTTTAGAGGAATCTGTGACTGGTGTCATCCCATGATTTCTGGATCTGGGAAAACACCATGTTTACTGCAGAACTGGCAACCTTTGCTGTTTCCTGTACCATTTCTCCATGAAATAGTTCCTAGCAAAGACCTGCTGTAACTGACACGAAGACAAAGCTTGTGCTCAGTAAATATTTCTACAGAGATTGCTGGGACCGGGGAGGTACTTGACTGCTCTGAGCATGTTCCATGCATACTTTTCACTCTTGAATAACTGGTATTTTAAACCCACAGTTCCTTCTTTAAGGACAAAGCATTTGGCCTGCCAGCTCTATGCAGCAGTTTGTTGTTAAAATGAATCCCAGTAGGTTTTCCAAGAACAAAAAATAGAGACATATTTTTCCACATAAAATCAAAGGGTTTTTTTTCTCTGTGCTTTCGTATAATTCTTAAGGGCTTCTATTGAGTTCTCTTAGATTTTCTGAAAGGGGAGAAAAGAAAACCCATCATTTGGATCAAAACCTAGCATGAGAAATTTCAGCATGAAGGAATTTTCTTATGGATGTTTATAGAGGAGACTAAAAAACTTCAGTCCAGTCCAGTGCAGCGACCCAGTAAATGCTGACATTTTCTTTTCTTCTCTGCAAATTCAATAGCATTTTCGTTAATTTGATGGCTCTTCCAAATGCCTTTTTCTCCTTAAAGTGGTATCAATTAGTATGTTGAGAGGCTTCAATTCCTCTGGGCAGATGATTCCCAGTATTTTAGCAGGAGCTTGTCTAAGAGGCTTCTCAGTATTGCCCATAGTTTGGAAGAGGATATTAAACATTCTGACATTTTCATCCTGTTTCTGAATCTTCTGAACAAATTAAACTTCTCTTGATAGCTGCAGAAGATTTTTGTTTTGATTTAAAAATGTGGTATTAATGATTGGTCACAAACTGGTGCTGTGTTAATAATTCAAGTGGCTGTGAGGCTCAAGCGGTGTGTCCTGTTTGAATCTTTCATATGATTGAAAAATGGGTTTAATGTTACTAAATAAATGCTATCTCACTTTTGGCATGCACTTAGTAAGAAAAATGTCAGCTCTTTGTGCTGCCTGTGTTCAACACCCTTCAAGAATGGAGCCTGAAATGATACAGCAGCTCTTCCTTTAATTCTGAGATGCATGGCCAGGATAAAATGTGGGCTAGAACATAGATTTTATGTCACACTGATCTTCCAGCTGTGGAATTTCTGCTTGCTCCTCTGGGAATCACTGCAAGAGTGCTGGAGCTGGAGGGTTAGTAAACGGGAATGTTTTACCCCCAAACCGTAGAGTTTTCCCAAAGCCGAGACGCCTCCATGCAGACTGGAGGCCCATCCATGGAGGAGGAGGAATTCCATCTGTAAACCTTCTCTGTAGGCACCCAGCAACTGGATCAATAACATCTGTTTCTCCAAAATGTGTGCAGTGCTGCAATATTACTTTTTTTCAGCATTCCTCTAATGTGTGGTATTCTTTTATATGCCAAGTATGTCAAGGCCATAGATACTTTAACATGCAGAAGATGTGAAAGGAGGGAAGTATGTCAGTTTGGGTGCCTTTCCCCTTCCCTGCCAGAGGAACCTGTCAGAGTGTGTGAGGACGGTGGGATTTGGGATGAGGGCCTGGAGTGACAGGACAAGGGGGATTGCCTTCAACTGACAGAGGGCAGGTTAGATGGGATACTGGGAAGGAATTCTTCCCTCTGAGAATGGTAGGACACTGGCATGAACTTAAGAGTGGTATCATGAGCATAGTCAACAACTTGAGAAGCTTCCAGGGGATTTTTGAAAAGAAACCCAGGTAATCAGTTGATTCTTGCCAAAATATGGAACCCATGCACCACAGGAAATAATATCCACCCAAGGAACTGAAGGTATAACCCTGGAGCTACCCAAACTTGGAATCAGTGTCCACCCACTGTGGCTCAGTTTTGGGGGGAGGCCGGCAAAGGAAAACGTGCTGCAGGCAAAGCATACTTCTTTGCTTTTATTTTTCTTCCAATAAATCAACCAATGTTCGGTGCAACTCCCAAAACTTTTTGCCTTTGGATTGGAAAGCAGAGCGGCAGGTAGGTGTGACGCAAGTTTTGCACAGTCACCGAACTGAACCCACCTTAAGCCAACAGAGAGGGTGAAAGGTAGCAGTGTTTTGGGGCTGAATCGGTGTTTTCAGACGAGGCAGCACCTCTTTTATAAAAGCATGTTTCTATTGACTCCTTAAGAAGTTTAGACTGGAGGGCTGTCTCCCGAACCTGCCCCCTCCCCATTCCAGGTCCCAGGTGTTTGTCTTGGCAGGAGGCAGTGTCTGCTTGGCCGGGGCTGGGATATTAAATTGAGGGAACACAGAGCTCTTGATGCTTTTCAATAGGGCTTCTATTTAGGTAGGGGCAGGGTAGAGCTGTCAGCCACCTGTGATTGTCCAACAGGGAGAAAAGGAGGAATAAGGAATGGGGGGACAGCCCTGGAAATGTTTTCCAATTCCATCAACAGAGTAGCGAGAAGAAAGCGTTTTCTGGGAGGCAGAGCCTTGTATTGGTTTGACTGCTGAATCCTTTGCTGCAGTCCAAGCATTGATGGATGGAGAAATCAAAGATGATACTGGCTGAAACAATGTGGAATGGCACAAGGAACCTCCTGAACTGAACTTCCCACATGTGGAGAGCCTTGTAAGAGATTTCACTACAAGCTAAATGATCAGTGTGTGGCCCAAAGTGAGAATTGGTCCAGGTATCCTGATTCTGCCACTTGGGGTAGTTCTCATTTTCCATATATATTCCAGATATGTATTTCTGCATTTAATTTTTAAGGCGTGAGAGGTGGTTGATTAATTTAGTTTCCATAGAATGGAAATTTTGTTTCAATGGCCTTAAGATGAAGGATGAAAGGTTTGGATTAGGTATTAGAGAGAAATTTTTCTCTGTGAGGGTGGTGAGGCCCTGGCACAGGCTGCCCAGAGAAGCTGCGGCTGCTCCATCCCTGGAAGTGTTTGAGGTCAGGTTGGATGGAGCTTGGAGCAACCTGGGATAGCGGAAGGTGTCCCTGCCCATGGCGGGGGATAGAACAAGTTTGTCTTTCAAGTCCCTGCTACCCCAAACCAGTCCATGATTCCATGCTTCTGTGTGGGAAACAAGGAGAGTCCATTTCGGATGCCTGTAGGAAATGCAGGTGGAAGTTGAAACTAGACCATGGCCAAGTCCCTCTCTATTTGATAGACCAAGCCTCTGTTGGTCTTCATGAGAGTGAAAAATACTTGGCGTCTCTTGGTCAAATAAAGGCTTCTTCTGCCCCACTGCATGTTTTGAAGAATGGAAGGGGGGAGAGAAAACATTTAGGGAAATCTCTAATCTTTGAAATTCTTGATTGACCCTGTCACTGTGTTTTCCTATGTTGGTGCAAGTGTTGGACTTGATCTTGTTCTTTGAAGCAAAGAGAGATTCATCCTCCTGAGCATAGTCTCTCCCATTAAACAGGACACAGGTAGTTCTCCCTTTTGCCACTGAATCCTTCATGTCTTTGGATTGGAGTGTAGCTGCCTGGTTCTTTCACACAGGCCTGCTTTGCTCTGGTGAGAGCTGTGATCTTCTCATGCTTCCCTTCTAGGTGGAGTCCAACAGCACAGTGCAGCTTTATTACTCCATATATACGCCTGAGTGTGACTGAAGGGCCACAGGCTAGAACCACCTTCTGGTGGGAAGGGGATTTTGGCATCCTTGGGTCCCTATGTTCATTCCTGATTTTTTTCTTGCTTATTTCTTACTAAGGATGACCACTTCATGTAGCCTTCTGCTGCTGTGCTAGCTCCAACCTGCTTATTAATCTGCTTCCACTTATTGACAGTCTGCTCTGTTTGGAGATGAATGTAGAACCTTGAACGTGATGTTAAGTTTCAATTTTTTTAAGCTTATAATCTCCCCTATTTCAGCTCTTCCCTGTGAAGACCCAGCACGTGGTGTTTCCAAATTACTGTGTATGACGAAGGGATGTGCAGATCCTGAGACAGATAAAAGATGTTTGTAATACCAATGAAGATGCTCATGTGGAGAGATGCAGGGAAGCTCTGTGCAGCTTGAATTCCCATATTGTGTTGCTGATTTGCTTAAAGCAGCTTTACAGATCTGTTCTCTGACTGCTCAGAGCTCATTTAGGAGAAATAGCTGCTAATTAATGCCTTGGTTCCCCAGGGTGTCGCATCAGTGTTTGAAAAACTATTTCTTTGTAGTACAAAGGCACTAAGGACAGTTTAAAGACATAACTTCTTCTTATTCCTGGGTCATTCTGTGTCTTACAAAAACACAAGGTGTTCACAATACAGATTCCAGCAGAGTTTGGGATGGAGACTGAGAGTATCCTCTGACCTCATGGTGTTGACCATGGGATGGTAGGATGGATTTAACAACCCAAAGCCTTTCCTACTCTCTGATGATCAGTTTTAGAAGCACTTGGTAATGGCCATCAGTGTGACTGCTGAACAAACTTCCTGACATTTGAGGGTGGCCTTTCCAGAGTTCACCTGGGAGTTAACTGCCTCGCCCATACTGCAAACCGCTAGAAAATGAGGCGTTTGACTTCCTAAAATACCTTTGGAAATCCCACCCATAATGCTTAATACTGAAGGTAAATGTGGTCATTAATGGACACGTCACAGCTCTCCGTTGTGCTCACTGAATGAAGGGTTCTTTCCTCTTCCCCTACAAACACCCATGCATATTTATAGGGAATCATGTTCCCCCTTAAATGCTGTTGGTTTTGGCTCAGGAAGTGATTCCTTAGTTTATCTTGCCCTTGTAGGTTATTTTGTCAAGGTTTTGTATTGTTTCTAATTCCCTTGTTCTTGTCTCCATCTTATACATTCTGGAAAAAAAAAAAAAAAGTATTTTCCAGATATTGCTTCATCCATTGATTGTCCAGCAAAGGATATAAGGTTTAGTGTCCTCTGGGTAGCCCTTCTAGATGGGTTACCTTTTATTATGAACTCCAGCAGCACTTGCTCTTGCATATCTCTAACTCCATAGAATTCCTTCTGTTCATTCTGCACCATTTCTTCTGGATTGAGGGGGATGGGAAGAACTGCAGGGCTAGAAGGAATTAATGCTCAGGAGTCATTTAGACAGATACAGATCCTAGGGAGCAAGCTAGATGCAGATGGGGTGCTGACAGGACCTTGGGCAGGTTTTTTCTGGATTCTCCCCTGGGAGAAGTGGGTCTGTAGGAAAGCCAAGGAGTTAATCCACTTCCCTGAGCCTCAGGGCTGAGATGGTGCTGGGAACAGGGGGGGTTTATTCCAGCCACTGTGCCCCAAAGGCTGCTTTTGGGTTTTGGTGGTCTGTTGTCTTTTTCACAGAATCCTGAGGACAGCTCTGGGGAACTCTGCAGTAGCACAGATTCCAACCTGCCTCCTTCAGTGGATGGAAATTTTGAATGTCATTAATTTAGAAGAAAAAGTAGTAAAATTAATAGCATTCCAAAATTGGAGACTGCTTTCCTGGATTGCTCAATCAATGTGCTTTTGTGGAAAAAAAAATTTCCACTACATACTTTTTTCTTGAAAATCCACCACAGCCTTTTTTCCAAGGGAGCCTTGAAAAATATGTGCTCCAAGCACCTCCCTGGACATCTCTCTACCTGGGGGGAAGGAAGCACTTGGGTTGGCACTACAGTTTATAGGAAGGATTCACTTTGAAATGCATTACCTGCTACTTCCCCTTGGTCTTCATTAATTTTGAAAACTTCACGCTCTTTTTATTGGTCAAATTTGGGGGAGGAAAAAAAGAAATGTATAGATTATCCTAGTATTACAAGCATTTTATGCTTCATTCTTCTTGGTGTTTGTTTTTAGAGCCTCAGGCTGGGTCTTCAGGCTCTAAAATGACGTATGGACATGTTTCGTCTCTTCCTTACCAGGCTGGAATGATAAGAACTGATGAGGATGAATACTTCATTGAGCCTTTGGAAAGAGGAAAGCAGATGGAAGAGGAGAAGGGGAGAATCCACATGGTGTACAGGCGGTCGACGGTGGCGCAGCATCCCACCGACGTGCTCCCTGATGTCCACACAGAAGGTACAGTACCCTGTGGGGGTTGCTTGTAGATCTATTCCATGTGACTCCAGCCTATGGAAGCTTTTGAAAGAAGCTGTACAACTTCTGTTTAAAGTTTGGGTTCTGTTTCTTTCTGAATTACTGCGAAATGGTGCCAACTTTTTGTTTTCCTCCTTCTGCTGATTGCAATGAAAGCAGTCTGAAGGCAGTTGTGTTGATCATATGTATTTTGTCACATCCAAGAATTCCCCTCTGCCTTGAAGATAATGTAGTTGGTCCATCTGAGAATAATTACCTTGTCTGAGAATAATTATCATCGTGTAGTTTAATCCATTTGCTTGTATGTCTTTTTAATATTACACAAATCCTCATAAGCCGAGGCAGTGCATATTGAAGGTTGAGGGTTTTGAGGCTCTGGGCTCAGGATGAAAGAGCAGCTCTGCACCCATCAGTCCTCTGCCTTTATTTCAGTATCTTTCAGCTTCTCAAATTCCTGTGTTTAGGTTGTGTTCACATATTGTTGAAACTGGAAAGTGTTTGGAAAATAAAAGAAATACTTACAATGCACAGAGCTAGAGGTGCTTGGCTTTTGGTACCCCAACAAGGCCATTCCAGTTTAGCTCGTGCATCTGGGGAGATTTAGCCTGGAGAAGAGGAGGTTCAGGAAGACCACCTCTGAAATGAGGTCAAAACTCCCTGAATGGAGGTTGTAGCCAGATGGGATTCAGTCTCTTCTCCCAGGTAAAAAGTGACAGGTCAAGAGGACATGGCCTCAAGTTGTACCAGGGGAGGTTTTGATTGGCTATTAGGAAATATTTCTTCATGGAAAGGCTTTGTCAAGCCCTGACAAAGGCTGCTCGGGGCTGTGGAGGAGTCACCATCCCTGGGGGGATTTAAAAGTTGTATAGATGTGGCACCTGGGGACATTGGTTAGTGATAGCCTTGGCAGTGCTGGGGGAATAACTGAACTCAATCTTGGAGGGCTTTTCCAACCTAAATGATTCCATGACCAAGGTTAAAGCGAGGTGCTTATGGAGCCTGAAGAAATGTCTGCTGTGGTTGAGCTGTCTCTCAGCTGCAGCTGTTGAGTTCCCTATGTGTGAGCTGCAATATCGATGCCATGAGAATGTTCCTCTTTCTTCTCTGCCCTTGCTCTGCCACCACCGTGCTTGGGCTCAAGGCAGCCATGCAGAGCATGTTCTGCTCACGGTTTGGCAGTTCAGCCAGCACACACAAAAATCCACATTTTCAGTAGCAGATGACAGATGACTCAACAGAACAGCCATTAAGATAAAAAAAGTACTTAAAATTGTTGTTGTTAGTGAAGTCGTTACAAAACTGGAAGCTCAGTGTGACAGCCTTTCTGGGCAGTGACACGGGACATGCTGTGTCGTGTTTCCCCTACAAAAAATCAGTTTTCTAAGAGGAGGGCTTCCAGCTCTAGCTATGTGGAAGGAACTTGCAGTCTGACGGGACATCTTCTATTCCTGAAGGATTTTACAGTGTTTGGGGATTGGTTGGACACTGCTCCAACAATTGGACAGAATGAGTGTAGGAGTTGTGGTAGAAAAGCTGCCATCCTGAGAGCAAGGTTTTAGCAATGATTACAGTGTTGTGGAATATTAATTTGTTCCTATCCTGTTCTCATGGAAATCAGCACACCTACCCGCTTCCCTTTCTCTGTTTCCTTCATGGCTGTCTCTCTGATGAAGCTTCACTGAGCTGCCTTAAGTGGGAACCAGAAATCTGGGGCTCCAGGGAAGATATTTGGGATGCCTTGAGCTGCTGGATAGCATGGGTTCAGCCTTCCCACTCTGAAGCAGCACCCTGTGCTGAATTCTATCTATGGTATCCATGGCTCTGGCTAGCCTCTTTAGGGAATGACAGTGGCAATTTGCATGTATTGTTTTCATAATTTGCTTTGTGTAGAGATTGGTTTCTACAGAAGCTTTGTATGAGACACTCAGGAAATCAGATTGGAAATCCTGCTCCATTCCTGTGGGGAATTTTTCCTTGTGTGTGTGCACACCCAGTTTAGGCCCCTTGAAGAATTCCTTCATTAATTATTGCCTTTTTATACCTCTGTCTTTTCAGTCATTTTGGTGTGAGTAGGATCTCTTGCATAAAAATGGACCTGAGTATTTGGGGTTTGTTTTGATACCAGGGAATTGTAGGTAGTTTTATGCTTAAAAAATGCCTCTGCTCTCACTCAGTGATATCAGGGAAATGGGGATAATTTTCTGTATTTTGACAGGCTGTTGGCAGAATTGACTATTTGTATGTCATGGGTCACCTGTCTGCTAATTGAAATGATCTTGTGTGACTGTATTCCTTGGAATCTGGTGTTTCTTCTGCCAGGTGAGGCAGTGCAGGGATGCAGTAGGTCTTGACCACCGAATTTTAAAATCATTTTATTAACCCAAAATCCTACTTGGTCCCTGTGATGTCCATTGGACAGGGTGTTTTCTGGTTTGAAGTGCTGAGCTTAGGTTAGTTCCCCTGGACAAAGGAAGCTCTTCCTCCTCTGTGGGGTGGAAGCCAAGTCCTCCCATTGGAAATCCCAGCTATTGAAAAAAGTACTTAAATGCAGTGGGATGTGACACTGGACGTTTGTTTTTACCCATCTGGGATGAGCATCTGGTGAGGTCTGGTCTGGGAATCATACCACAGAACAGGACAGTGTCTAGAGTTCTCCATGGGTGTAAATGACAGTCTCCTGACAGCTTTCCCATGTCAGATTGCCCTGGGATGACATTTGTAAGCTCAACTTCCCCAGTCATTTAAGTCTTCATCCTAAAGACACTGAACATCTGTGCTTCTCATTTGGGTTGAATACTACAGGTAGTCAGCGTTCATGTTGTGTTACTCCCAAGTAACATCTCTTAAATAAAAAAATACTTATCCTTAAGGGCAAAAAGAAACAAAGGCAAAGTCTTCATGTTGGGGGTGAAAGGTCTGAGAGAGCCAATGGGCTGTGCAGACAGAGCTGAAAAAAATAGAACAGTGTATGAGGCTGTCATGTTAAAACATGATTTAAATAAATCCTTATGATTTTCTCACCAAAATAGCTTTTTACTCAGGAATGGAAGGAAACGCTCTCAGGACAAGCCTGAGTTTGGGAGGTTTTGGAAGTATAACAATGATATTACTCTGTCTGGGTGGGATGAGAAGAAGCTGCTCCTTGTTAATAAGCTGAGAAACATCACTGACATGTGTGATCATTAATCTTATTCCTTGAAAGCACTCAAGACGCAACAGAAACAGGCAAAGAACCTGTAGAATTTACAATCAAATTTGCACCTAGGAGGCCTTCTGTGCAAGTTCTACTGAATTTGGCTCAGGAGTGTGGTAAAATAAAACCCAAACTATGTTTCAGAAACATAAAAGCCTGTTCCAAGTCTGCTGGAGTCAGTGGGAACATTCAAACTGACATCAGTGGGATGATGAGGCAGGGTTTGGATCATGTGCTGCTCGAGCCGATAACTGAGTATTCAATTTATCTTTCCTCCTGTTTGCTCATTTATCATTTTTTCTGTGCACTTTTGTATGGTAGGATGATAACAGCCAACCCTGAGCTCAGTGTGGTGATGTACTCAGAGCTTTCCTATTTCATCCTCCTCTTCACACCGTAGTATTTTTTAAATGACAACCTATTCACCCCGCAAGCACTTGAGATGAAAGTATTTCTGTAATTACTTCCTAACAGTGGGAAAGAAGGAGTAGGAGCCTTTATCTCCCAGCTTCCTTTCAGAATTTTCATTTTCCCCAAAGAACCAAAGTGCTTGTGTGTCTGATGGGGTTGCCATGGCACTGGCGTTGAGTGTCTTTGTCCCAGGTGGGAAACATGTAGGAGGAAGAAATGATTTGGGAATTGCTCCTGGTTGCCTGGGAATGAAACCCTGGAATAGAAGGTAGAAAAATGGGAAGACTATTGCCTGCTTGGGAGACCTCCCTCTGCACTTCTCCAGGCACATTAGTGGTTCTCTGGGACATTGTTGTGCCCGAGGGTGTCTGAACTCTTTCTCAGCAGAATTTCTCATGACCTGTATTCCAGTGGAGGATATTTTTGATGCTGCACAGCCCTCCACACAAGTTTGTGCATCAGAACAATGGGTAAGATGGAAATGATTTCTGGGTAGACTCAGTACAACATGTTGTGTAGCATCCTCTGTTCAGTATGGACATTCTTGTACAATCACAGAATCCCAGCATGGTCTGCGTTGGAAGGGACCTTAAGGATCATCTTGCTCCACCCCCTGCCGTGGGCAGGGACACCTTCTACTATCCCAGCTTGCTTCAAGATCCATCCATCTTGGTCTTGGATGCTTCAAGGGATGGGGTAGCTTCTTTGGGCAGCGTCTGCCAGGGCCTCATAACCCTCACAGAGAAGAATTTCTGGTCAAAAGTTCCTCCAGCTCTCTTGTAGTCCCTCAGGAAGGGGCCACCAGTAACTTGTATTGCTGTCAATAACCTGGATTGTCTAAGGACATCCTGTTCTTTGTCCAGCACTTCTGGAGCTTTTGGTTTTAATTTAGCCTTCTTCTCTTAAATTGAAACTTAAGTGGATTCTTTGAAGTTCTTCATTGAACACAGTTTGTGGAATTGGTTTTTTTCTTTTTTTTTCCAGGTAACAGTTTGCTTAAGGAAAAGGCAATCAAATAGAACAGGAAGAACACAGTATGGTATAAAAACAAAGGGGTGTTGATGATGGATGTATAGGAAGCAAAAGGAAACACAGACTTTATAGTGAGGAAAAGCTTACAATTTTTTTTAAGAAAGAAAAGCTTGAGCAGGAGTGGATCAGAAGATGCTGTGTAGTAACTGATATGCTCTGTGTAAAGGAGGTTGTGTCTGATGATGAGAGCAGGAACATCCATCTGCTTAAGTCGTCTTCTATTCTTGGCAATAACAAAGGAAAATTATTTTTAAATAAAACCAAGAATAAAGGCTTCATTCCAACTGCAGGCACCCAGCGCCAGAGTAGTAAAACACACAGAAAAATCTGTATGAAGGGAAAATTGAAAAAATGGAGACAGGTCAGTACATTCAGCTTGCAGCCATTCCAAGGCTCATACCGTTTTCCAGTAAAAACTCCCTGTGCCCTCAAATTGCATAGGAAGAAGAAAACTTTCAATAAACAGTGGTGCTAACAGACAGGAGAGGTTTTTAAATATTGTGTAAGTAGCTGGTCCTATGTGAAGGAGCCTGTTTGGTTTATAGATGACATTCTCAAAGTGATCTGGGAGAGACATGACAAGGGTGAAGATCACCCTTGGGTGGTCCATGTAGGACTGAGGCCCCTAGCTTGGATGTGAAGTGGCTCATTTCTACTGCTGAGTTTGACCAGAAAGGTGCATATGAGATGGTTACAAGTGCTTTTTATGAACCAGGATATACGTACCAGGATGGCACACTCTGAGAATATGGGAATGAGAAGCAGAAGAGCTGCCTTATCAGGGGGAGTTTATGTGAATTAGAGGTTGGGAACCAGAGGAAATGAATCCTCCCACAGCTTGCGGGGGCTGAGGCTTGTTCATGTGTTTCACATGAGCTTCCTACAAATTTAGGACTGAAATGAGAGCACCAAGAGACTCTTTCACTGGGAGTATAGAGCCTTTGTTTAATCAGTCTGTGTTCTACAGCAGGCTTTTGATGGGAAAATGAACTAAAACACAGCAGTTTGTGTCATAACATAAAAGAGTAATTTCCATACTGTAAGGCTCTCTCTGGACTTTCTCTTCCTGAATTTTCTGCAGTTTTAGCATTTTTCCTCACTGTGAGACATCTGGTTTTTAATGAGTGTGATGCTCAGTAAATTCATAGGAAGTTTCTAGAGACAGTTTAAGAATCCCAACTGAGGGCAGTTTAATTCATTTATATCTTTGAAAATACCTGGATGAGATGTTGGCTTTCGTGGTTTATAACACAGAAGGAAAATGCTTCTGGTGTGTTTTGAATGAGCAATTTGGATGCCATGCCTTTGGTGGGGTCCATGTGGGGTTACTGTGGAGTAATCCTTACTGTACCCCATGTGTTACACCAAGATGTCCCAGAGCTCACTACATCCTTCTCTTTATCCCTTCAAAGCATGGTGTAGATGATAAGTAAATTTATCTGGTTTGTCGTATGTGGGATGAGACAGAATTGGGGAGCTGGAGCTGACAGGACTGCGGATGGAAATTACTAATGTGAGAACATCAGCCTCGTACTTCACGTTGCTCCCAGTGGACTGACTTTCTTCAGATCCTTTTCTGGGTTACACAAGTGCATAAATCTTTCCAAAATGCAATAGTAAAACACTGCAGAGCAACAGCATGACCCAGCTGTTGTTTGCTAAGAAAACAGGGTGGTTTTTTTTCCAGAATACCTAGCCTAATCATACTTTGGAGTATTCCAATAACATGGGACAGGATCAGCCAGATAATTAGGGTTCTGCAGGTTATTAAAAGTCACACAAGTCTGAGTCTGCAGTTAGAGTTGGAAAGTAGGGAATTGATGTCTCAGCGAAGCTGACTTCTCACGCGTGGTGATGGGGAGAGGCTGACCTGTGGGAAATCTGTGTTGGATTCCATCACATACCATGTGGTTTGGGAACAGAACCCAGGGAGGGATGAAGAGCTTAGCTGGCTTGTATTTCAGCAGTAGCCAAGGGAAGCATTTTGTTGGTGTGTGTCTTCCTTTGCGGCATTATTGCAGGGCCTGTTTCTAACCATTCCCTGGCAGAGTTTAAGGACCTGTCCATAGGAGGCATGTCCTTGTGTCTCCTTTGGCATTTTACCTCTCCACCCAGGTAAAAGGCAGGCTGCTGCCTCCCAGCAGTGAGTGACAGCCCTGCAGGGAGTAGGTTTGTCCTTGTTGTTCCTGGCAACAGGCTTTGTCCATCAGGTGCCTAGAAAGGATAGGATTTTCCTTCTTTTCCCATATTTCTGTATAGGATGCCTAACAGTGGACCTAGATATCTGGAGAAGGCTGGATTCAGACACATCTTCCATGGAGGACAGGGAGTGATGGGTTGTGAGTGTGTGGGGAAACTTGGTTAGCACTTGATTACCAAGTGCCATCTTTTTGTATGAAATTACTATCCTGTAGCCAAAAAGGCAAAATCTGGATCACAAAGTTTGAATAACAATTTGTTTGCCAAATAATTGTGTTCTGTAATCCTACAGGCATCAAATAATAAATCAACACCCCCTGGTTATTGCAAATTAGAATGAAAACTTCTAAATGCACTGATCATCTTGTGCACAATCCTAATAATACCTAAAATCTTTCAGATAATATGTTTTCAACTGCAACAGGATTAAACCCAGTGTAAAATGAGCTTTTTTAGCCTCTTCTGGAAACAGTAACAGGTGATGCAAAGCCATCCAAGGAACTTTGTGCTTTCTTAATGGCTCTGCTCTGCCTTTCCAGTTCTCCTCACTAATAGTTACAGAGAACATAAAGTCACAATTTCCAGGACGAATAGTAGTTGTGATTTTCTCTCCTTGACAATAAATCTGTTAGAGGTATTAAAGTAAGAGGTAGTAGTAGCTCTGTTAATTATTGCCGGAAGTCAGATCAGTGGGAGAGTCAGTGACGGCTCTGTGGCTGCTGTTGAGCATCAAAATAACCTCTAGGCCTGAAGGGTTTGGATGTGTTTCCTCTGTTTCCTGTCAAAGTGAATACTATAATAGTTTACGAATTTAGTGTATACCCTGTTCCCTCATGTCCAGGCTCTGCTGCACTGTGTTTCCAAGTGCTGTGGAGTGGTATGGTGAGATTTGAGAAGGCCCACGCAAGAGGACAGTGAAAGTTTGTGGGTCTGGGGATTTCTGCAGTCTGCGACATGGACCAGCTTCCCACTGCCGGAGGGCAGGGTTAGATGGGACATTGGGAAGAAATTCTCCCCTGTGGGGCTGGTGAGGCCCTGGCACAGATTGCCCAGAGAAGCTGTGGCTGCCCCTGGATCCCTGGAAGTGTCCAAGGCCAGGCTGGATGGGGCTTGGGAGGAAACCTGAGATAGTGGAAGATGTCTGTAACCTGGGAGAAGAGGACCCTGGGGGAAGAGAAGAAGCTGCTGAGGATGTATCTTAGGAGCTCTGCAGGTAGCTTGAGCAGAATCACTGGGGATGATTGCAGGCTGCTCTGCCAAATAGTGATTTACTTTTCTCTTAGGTCTTGGGACTTGCTAACCAAGTTAGGGAGCTAATTAGGAACCAGCTACAAAGTAGTGTCTTTTTCTTCTTTTGTTTCTGCACGTAGATTTTCATTTGCCTTTGAGCATCTGTGATTTGATGATGAAGATTCTTTGTTGGATTCTTTTCCCCTTGCTTAGGGCAGAAAGAAAGCTCAGGGCCAACCCATGGTGAAACTGCTTTCTGATCTTCCGTGTTTCCTCACAACATAGAGAAAATATCTCTAACTGTACTTAAAAATCATGTGGTTGAATATGAAAAAATTCAGCTGCTGCTTCTAGACTGAGAGCAATTCCAAGTATATTTCTTGCTTTCCTTTGATCTGTAGCAAAACCAGTTTTGAAAACTCCTGAGAAACACCTTAGAGATAAAGGGTAACTCATTATACTCTGTGGCTTATGAAGAAGCTCTAATTGATATCATCACAGATCATGTAACTAGTAGCATCATAGATTTTATTGATTTTCAGCAAAAGCCATAGGTCCATAAATCTGTGATAGCTATAAAAATCCAGTTCACAAAACAATTTATTACCTCATCCATTTACTCTTTGAATGCTCAGTTCTAGCCAACAGGCAGTGAGTATCCAGAAACTATATAATTAATTTTGTTTGGGAACTGCTTTAAATAGTTTGTCCTGAACAGTCCTTGGAAGTGCTCTATCATATCCCTGGGTTCTGCTCAGGTTCTTCCATAGCCAGCTCCATGTTCTTTTTACCCCTGATCATAAGTGAGTTTGCAAACAGATGCATTTGAGCCTTTGCTTTGGTATTTTAATGGTATTTTTCAATTTGCTTTTACAGGGTTGATTTATTTCAAGTCCCTTTTCTTAATCAGAGTTTTCCCTGCCAAGAATAAGTAACAATATATTTTCATTACTTCCAGCACTTCAAAGCTTCCAAGTTTCTGATGCTGAGAACATTTACTACTAGAAGTAAAAATCAGTCTTCCTTTAGTTAACAGTGCTCTTTAACAGGGAATACAAGGGGAGATAAATCAATTAAAAGTATCTGTTCTTTGAGGGCTCACGCAGCACTGTGGCATGTTGTGGGGGTTGATTAGACACTTGGTTTAATTGGAGGAATGCTGCTGAAGTTCTGACCTCCTCAGATCTGCTTCGTTTGCTCTTTGTCAAACATGCTCTTTTTTTTTTTTTTTTTCTGCTGGCGAGACAGAATCATCATTCATATTTATTTTTTTACATCTGAAGTTTGTCAGGCTGCTTGGAAAAATGGGACAATGAAAGCCATCTGGGCATCCCATCCACTTCCATTTGGAAACATCTGCATCATTATTAGGAATGTCTCCCCAGCACTGCAGTGAGCAGATGTGTTCTCTTTCCATCTCCAGGCTCACTTAGAATTTCTGATAGTGAGAGTAATTCGATAGGCACTAAACCCCAAAGGCCTGTTTCATTATCAGGCCCTCTAATACCACTTATTTAGGATGTTTGTTCCTGTGTAAAGAAGAAAGCTGTGGCATTTGAGGGGGGAAGCGATAGAGAAAAGGTAGCAATGTCTCCTGCAGGTCATTCCATGTCTGTATCTGTAGGATTTGAAGCTGAGCACTTGTATTCTTGAGCCTTTGCCATGCAGGTTGACTCACAGCTGTTCATCAGATGTAAGGCTACATGGAAATCCAGAGTCCTCTGCCTCCAGCTGCCCTGTCTCCATTCTTAAAGCCTTAAGAAATTAGACTTCGAATTTCTTTAAAGAGAGAGAACTCCCTGCACTGAATTTACCATCCCTTTTCTGAACCTCGCAGGTGTTCCATCTGCCAGTATCTCCATATAACTCCATGTTTTGCAGTCCCTGTACAAGTTTCCAAAGAGAGTGGTGAGGCACTGGCACAGGTAAAAGATAGGATTGTGTCTGCAATGCCAGGGAAGCTGAGGCAGAACATGGAAAGCCAGGGAGAAACTGGAAAGCTGCACTGCTGGACAGTGGGTTCCCTCAGGTGCTTTTCTGTGGAAGAGGAGAACTGGACAACTAAGAGCATCTGTGAACCTTTTAGGTACTTGGGACATAATAAGCTGCTTTCAGCATTTTCTGTGAAGGCTTATTTGGGATGATGATCATATTTACAGCTTGAGTGGGATATTCAACGGCACTGCAGGTTAATACCCCAGCTAGAAGTGGGTAAATTGAGGCCCACAGTTTGGAAGGGCTGTTCCACAGTAGCAGAGCTTCTATCCAAATCACACTTCCCAAATCCCAAGCAGATACTCTGCTCTTGCTAATATTATTTGTTTTTCAGGATTTTCAGGTCAGAAGTATAGTGATCTTTGTGCTCAGCTGGGTTTTTGAAGCTGTTTGTTGTCCCAACCCAAGACCCGCTTTGTGCAGATCAGCCTGGGGTTTTGGGACACCCCCTTCCTCTGTGGATGTGGTATCTGGGTAGAATAGTCTTGTGCATATTTTCTCCTGTTATCTTGGACACTCCTGTGGTCCGTGGACTGTTGAGAAATAGCTTGGGCTTGGAGACATTTGTTGCTCTTGGAATGCTGACTTACAGTGCATTCATGGAAAAAAAAAAGCAGGAGCCCGAGTTCAACAGCATTCAGTGACAGTTTATAGTTGGAGCTTTTCCTTTATATTTATGCCAGTGGAATTTTGAGAAATGGCTGAAATTCCATGTGGCGAGAAAGAGAGGCTTATTATCCGTGACTAATGCTTGGATACACTTCTTAAAATTGGTATTATTTACTGTTGTGCTACTTCTACTCTTCTGCTATATTGGTTGACTCTGTCGTCTCCTAATTATGAACAGCCTTTCTCTCACCTTACACCACCACACTCACGTCACTCCCACTGCCATCCTCCTTTGGGATTTCAGCCACTGCAACCACACTATCAAATTCGGATCCAGAGCTGGGATAAGCTTGCCTTTGTGTTAGTTAGAGGTTGAATCCAAGATGAAGGCTGCATTTTTGGATGACAGGATTGAAAATTGTACTCTTGATTGATCTTGGTGCACAGGACTGTCTTTCTTGCTGCATTTTCTGCAACACAATATTTGACTAAGCATTTCTTCTTTGTAATTCTAAGTCATTAAATTGATTGATTAGCTTAAGTGGTCCTTTTATGTGTCTAAACTGAAGACTTGGGCTGTTTTCCCTCCTTTTGCAGAGGAGAACTGTCTACTTTTTGTCATATTTCTAGTCAGACCCATTGTATATTCAATGGAAAATTCTTCCTAAATCTTCTCCCCTCTCAGGTTCTTCCCCTTTTTATTATTATGCTTTTTCTCGCTGTCTCTGTTAGCTTTCCACCAGACTGGAGGGCTCATTAAAGCAACACTGTGCAGGAAATGGAGAGAGGTGCAAGAATGAGACCCTGCTTGCCAAAGAGGGAAAGTTGGCAGCTCTCCTCTCTCAGGAAAATTCCTTGGATTTGAGGAGCAGCTTCATTGAGAGAGTGTGCTACTGAAGGGGCATGAAGTACTTGGTGAAGTGTCATTCCACAAATAAACGGCATTTTGGATACTCACGCATTGTGATGAGGCTTTAGCAATAATGTTCCAATCTATTTGAAATAATTTGTATATAGGAGTTGGGAATTTATGTTTCATCTGAGCGTTCTTGAGTGTCAGGAGGGAGAAGGTGGGTTCTGGATAGAAGTAAGTACTAATTCCCTATGGAAGATGCTTCCAGCAGACCTCACCTCCCATGGCAGACTGCAGGGATGAACCTTGCCGAAAAACTCCCTCTCTTAGTCACAGCTTTTTAAAGATAAATAGTCCTTGAAAGAATAGTCTTTCAGGTCAGAACAGGAGAATTTATGATTATGACTCCGTGCTATTTTGGACGGGATCAGGATGGGGAAAAGGAGAGGGGAATCATCAAAATATCCTGTGTGGAAACAGTGCGAGTTAGATTCATAACACATCTGTGAGAGGTGCAGGCATGGCTGGCATGATTGTAGGAATTTGGTGAGGTGGAAAGGGAAAAAAAGTGCTTCGTTGTGTAAGAGTCCATATGAAAAAAGGAAAGTATAAAGCGGGATGGATCCATAATGAAAAAAATCTGTGTCAGTTTGTGAGTGCCCGTGTTTGGGCCTTGCAGAAAACCCCTCCCCGCCCTGAATGTTGATGGGATAGTGCAGATGAGACTCTCATGTTTGCACACCAGTTCTGTGGTGTGATAGTGAAAATCAACCCTCCTAAGCTGCCTGTCCACTGGGGTTTTTTTCCCTAAAAACAGTGTGATGTCAGTATGTCTAATGTCAGGCTGTGTGGTTTTTGTAAGTGTATCACACTTAACTCCGTGTGATTATAGACTGCATCATGGGTAGCTGAGGTTCTGCTCCGTAAGCAATTGTGAGGATTGAGAGCTGGCTTTTAACTTCAGGACTGTTCTGTCCCTGTCAGCCCTTCCAGTTTTAAAATCCTCCCTTCCAGAAAATGCTTGACTAGGAGATGGCAGAGGCTTTGACTGACTTTCTGTGATTTCACAAAATCTGCCTGTGTGACACTGAATACTGTTTTTCAACAAAGAATAAGAATTTGTCAACCTAGCACAGTTAGCTGGAATATATTTATAATTGCTCACTTAATGTATTTTTTTATTCATCCAAAAAAAAAATTACTCCATAATCATTAATTCAACCAGTTCTTTTGTACAAGCTAATTAAAAAATTGAGGACTTCAGCTTGAGATAGGGTTGATGGGCAAATGAAACCCTGCAAAACTTCAGGTTTACATACCTTAATACCTAAATATTGTAATCCAGTGTATGTGTATCATAGGATTGTGGAATCCTGGGATGTTTTGGCTGGGATGGGACCTCCCATGTGTCCAGACATGGCTCTGCTGCTGCCTGGCAGTCAGCTGAAGCAGTGGAGGAGCCCTGCCTTGGACATGGCCGGTGTTGCTGCAGGTGCACGGGCTCATCAGAAGGCTGGGCTCCAAAACCCAGCTGTTGGACTTTGTCTTCTCAGAAGGTTGGAATCCACTTAGTGCCAACTGAGCAATTAAGGACAATTGTGCTTTCAGCTACATTAACGAGTAACGGGGGAGGAAGACATTGGAAGGAAGTGACCTGTTGGCGCACACCCGCACGCTTTGTGACTCTCTATCACTGGCGGGGCGTTTCAAGTTCTCTTTGTCTTGGTAGTATGGGCTGCATAAATATTTTCCCACATTTTTTTCTCAGTTTTACACACTCAGTTATTCCTTTTGTGTGAGTGATTACTGAGACTCCTGTCTCCCTTAAACATTGATCTCAGCTGAAGCCATGGTGTTCACACCCTTGGTTTCCACCTGTGCCGGTTGCCATGCGAGGGAACCACACTAAAGATGTTGAAGAAGAATTTTTCCTCCTATACATGTAAAGAGGTTAATTCAGTTTAGAATGGAACCAGGCCTAGCTATTCTTCCTGTCCTGTGTCTTCTGTGAATGTGTGTGAGGTGGAAAGAAGTGATTTAAGGCCCAATAAATTCAGAAATCTCCTTTGATTTCTTCATGTGCAAAACTTCTGGCTTTGGCACTTGGACAGAGTTTCATCTCTTCCCTCCTCCATTTCTCATTTGGCCTTTTAGACTTCAGGTGTCAGATGGTTGGACTTGAAACTCTTAAAGGTCCTTTCCAACCTTAAAAATTGTATGATTCTACGTTTTATTGTAACAGGTCACATGTTCACTCCAGCCAGTGACCATGTTCACTCCAGCCAGTGATAGATGGATTATCCAGATTCCGGAGCTCCATCACACAGGCCAGGGGAGGGCTGCCAATGCAGCAGGCAGGACCCAGATCCCAGTGTTAACTGGTCCTTAATTTGTTGTGGTAGTGGTCTGCTCTGTCTCTCAGAGGTTCAGGAGAACTTGGAGCAAGTCAGTGAGAAGCATGTTCATGTCTTTCTTTTTACAGAAAAGAACATTCAAAATACCTTTTTGTTTTTTCCACTGTTGCTACCACAGTGTCCTTCAGCATTTTTGTAGTAGCAGGTTGCTGTGCCCAACCTTGTCACCACTGGCATTCTTCCTTTGGATTTTTACAATGTTTTTTCACTGTTGGTCATTACTGTAATGGAAAAGCTTAGCTGCCTCAGCTGCTTGTGGCTCTGCTCTCCAGCTGGACAGCAGTTCTGGCTGTCCAGACAAGCCCTTCAGACAAGCTCTTTAGCTTCTCCACAGGCAGAAGAATGCAGACCTGTCCTGGAAAAGGGCAAAGATTCTTTCCTGAGATTTCCCCTTGCATAGATGGTGGTGGGAGAGCTTCCCCCTTCGCCTGGATCAGAGTGGCAGGCCTTTGATGTGGGAATTTTACATCATTTGTGGGGCTGGTCCAGAGCACAGATTTAGGATATTTAGGTGAAGTATTAAATTGTATGTTGGTGGCTTGTACAAATCCTTCCTCAGCAGCTGTCAAGCTCCATCCCCCATTCCCAAGGGCTGGGCAGGATGGTGTGTCTGTGTGCTGTGTGAGCAAGGCACAGCTCCCTGCTCAGAATAATCCCCATCTAAGGGAACCGGGCTCTGTCCCCATGTCCTGCTGTTGTGTCTGGACAGTGTAGCAGGCTGTGCTAACTTCCAGGGGCTTAGGCTAGATAAAGTGGTGATGAGAGGGTAATTGCTGTTGACAGTGGGCAGTGGGCTGCTCGCTGATGAAAAGGGCTGTGGCTGGGCCTGCAGAGGATCACCAGCCGGGCTGTGTCCTCTTGCACAGTTCCTGTGGCAGTAAAAGGCCCCACATGTTTAGGAACACATTCCTTACACAGCTTTTAAAAATAAGCAGCTGCCTGTAAACACAGCTCTCCCTTTATCCCAAAGAAATGAGCAACTCAAGGAGTAGTTAGTGCCTTCACTGTGGAAACTGCTTCCATTTGCCCCAGTCTTTGCCGCTGAAAATTCATTTACTGTCTTTTCCCAAGAAGCTGTGGTTGCCCCATCCCTGGAAGAGTCCAAGGCAAGGTTGCATGGGGCTTGGAGCAACCTGGGCTAGTGGAAGATGTCCATGCCCATGGCCAGGAGGCAGAAGGAGATGGGCTTTATGCTCCCTTCCAACCCAAAACCATTCCATGGGTCTGTGAAATAGGAAGTTTGGCTCCTGCTTTTAGCCAGCTAGCAGAAGCTGGGTCAGATGCCAAGGAGTGAGAGAATTTGAAGGCCTTGCTATAATGACTTAGTTAATGAGCACTGGGGGGACTGCATCTCTGCCAAAGCAACTTCCTCGAGCATCAGAAGCTCACAGTAGTGTTCTGGTGCTGAAAATACCTGCTTAAGGAGTTTAGACCCTGGAATTCCTGTGAAGCCTTCTGGGATCTCAGGGAAGCTGCCCAAAAATGCAGACAGTTCAGGCCATCCAGCATTTCTTCTTCTTCAGTAAGTTCTGAATTTGCAGATAAATTATGAATGCAACTTATGCTTTCAGAATGTAGTGCATACCCCCCTTTCTGGATTGCTCTGTCCTTTTATAGTGCATTGTTCCAGTTAGGAATCCAAGGATGCTTTAAGAGTACTCCTTTGTGAAGTAAAAATTATTTTTGGGTTGATGTAATGATACATGAAGGCATGAGTGCTTTTAAGGTTGTTAATGCAGAGCTCTCTCATGTTCCTGTCTGACTTGGAAAGTCATAGATTCGATGCTCTTAAGATGGAAACTTTGGGAGTTAAGTCTGGCCACTCTGAGCTGTAAAATCAAGTCCTCCCATATCAAACTGGGTTTGGTTCCAACAACCCAGGTACCCCAGCAGTGGGTCTGGCTGCACATTGTTGCTGACTTACTTTTTCTCATCTGCAAAGGAAATTTCAGAGCCTCTATAGATGCTTTTTCCATACTTTTGGACATTGATACAGGTGGTGATTTTGCAAAATGGAACTTTGTTTCCTTCTATTTTTCACCTTTTATTGCAGCTGTGTTTAAAGGGCTCCATTGATATTGAATTGAAGGACTTGGTGTGGTGTAAAAGGACAAAGGGATAGCTTTGCTTTGTTTATTGTGTGTAGTCTGTGACCCACAGGCATCTACATGTCCTCTGTTTGTCAAAAAGCACCAGCAGAAGGTGTCACTCAGGTCTCCTAAAATGCCAAACCCAAATGCTCAAGTCGTCCTCACATGTCCAGATAAATTCTGGCCTTTACCCAACAGAATGTCCTCCTGGAAATAAAGTAGAAAAATTCAGTGTATTACTATTAAAGTCTCTGAGCTACATGTGTAAGTTGCTAAACTGGAGGAAGAGTGACAGCTTGTAATCATGTCTTGGTAGAAGACCTGGAATTGTCAAGAGACTGTTTTTAATACATTTTCATACTTCAAAATTCAAGGTCAAAGGCAGACTGCAGCCCTACCCATAATTAAGTTTTTTGAATAATGACATGTAGTAAATATGTTTTTTTAACCTGTTCTAAAAAAAATTCTGCAAACAAAACTAACCACCAGATCACCTGTACCTCCAAAATAAAATTATGATGGAATTCTTGCTATATATATAGAGAGAGCCAAATAATTAAAGAAATGGGGAAAGGGAAGATTTCTTGCTACTAGGAAAGCAGGAATTCCAGGAGGCATGGTTTGCAGTTCTAGGATAACTACCTATTGGCTAAGTTGGCTGTTAGGGCTAAAGCCCAGCTAAAAATAAGGTGCAGAGCAGATGAGCCAGGGCAAGGCCGGGCAAGTCCTGAGGCTGCGTTAAGCCAGCGCAGAGCTGTGATCTGGTATTAGTGGTGGCCAGGCCAGGTGCTGGCACCATGGGTTGTGCAGGGAGCAGCTTCTCCTCTGCTTGTCCAATGTCCTCCCTCAGCTTTTGATTATGAGAGGGCAATATCTTTATTACAAACAAGCTTGGTTTGATCCTGAGCCTTATTCCTCTTCTTTTGATTGTGTGTTAGAGGCTTATGGTGACAGTTCCACCAGCACCATCCCTGCTAAATTTCCAGGCATCTAAAAGCACTTTCACCAGGAATCAGGTGAGGGCAGAGCTGTTGCAGACTGTCCAGGGAGTGTGTCAGGCATGTTCTCCAGCACTGAGGACTCTGGAACAGGCTGGCATTCCTCTTTGCTGTTTGTTTCTGGTCATGGGATGGAAAAAGAACAGTTAATAGTTGACCTAAATTCAGGCCTATTTAATTATAGTTTCCTTAAATTCTGGCTTTGTTCTGTGTGTGTTTGCTGCCAGGTGAGGATAACCTGCAGTCCTAGAAAGCCTCATACCAGGGAGGGAAGCAATGACAAGAAAATTATAGGGTAAAATTCCAGCCTTTTCTATTGGAAAAGTTTATCCTGAGTTGGCTCTAAACATAATTCAAGTACATAGAAGATTATGCATTTCTACGTGGCTCCCTGAGTGTGCCACTGGCATCAAGCCCTGGTGTAAATGAGGGCGAGCTGTTTTTGCTGATGGTGTGTTGAAGGGAAGAGCCTTCCCGTGATGTCAGCTCAAGGAATATAGTGCAGGAAATCTTCCATCCTTCCCAGAATCATTCTGCAGCTGGAACTGCTCAGGTACCAGAGAAGCACATATTCCGTGGAAGCAGTTGGCATTCAGAATGTTTCCTTTGCTCCTTTAAGTGTAAGAGCAAAGTAAGAAGGGGTCTGTGTTTGTGGCCCATGGACTCCATGCAGTTCGTTACTAATCCTGCAGCCTTGGGATTCAGACCTTCTTTTAATCCCTGTTTGTTTGTCATTCTGCCAGTCACTGTCACTCCAAAGGTCCCACTGGAAGAGAACATAAACAGAGGTAATTCTTCAAACTTATATATCTCAAGAGGTCTGCATGTGAAGTCACAAGAACTTTTTCTCTCTCTTTTCTTCGTTCCTTACTGTGGTGAAACTTGTGAGAGTGGACCTGTGTCTGAACCTGGTTGCTGGCATTTTATTTCCATTAGGAAATGCTTTACTGGCTTTGTCCTCTGCTAACACCTCCTCTGACACCAAGACACCTTTACGAGAGGTGACACCACCACCAAACCTTACCTGCCACATCCCAAGACTCACAGGTGCTGCAGCCCGTCCATCCTTATGTGGTGGATGACATCCAACTGATGGGGACTGGGAAGTGATGGGTGAACAGCTGGACTTGGTGGTCAGTTTCTAACCTCAGTGACTCTGACTTGCAGGTTGTTCTGAGTTTTCTGGTTTGGTTTCTGTTGATGCTCAAGTGATTTCTTCCATCTGCTCTGAGGGAAATGTTAAATCCAATGTTCTCTTCTGTGTAACTGCGCTGTGTTGCTGCAGCAGCAGAACTGGCTTGCTTTGTGTTATCAAAAGTTCATAGATAATATTTATTTATTGTGAAATATCCCAGAGAGACACTCTGCAGGGGCTTCTGGAAGCACTTCATGAATATGGCCTTGAACACACAGTGAAACATCAAGTAAAACTGTATTTTTATGGCCAGCTGGCTCAGCTGGGGTCGCTGCAGAGACAAACTCTTCCCTCAGCCCCCAAAAACAAACAAGCAGAAGTTTTGGCAGCAGTTAAGCAAACAACAAACTCTCCTACAGAGACAGTGATAATATTAAGGATCCAAATCATGGAGTCAAGACTGCAGGTCCCACTGTCAGTGCTCCACATGGCAAGAGGGTTTGGGGCAGGGACCTTAGGACAGGACACATTCTTTTCATGCCACAGAACTGTGGCATGCTTCTGGAGTAAAAGGCAATTTCAGGCAATTCTTCAATAAAAGATAAGGGAGATTGTGTAACTTGCCAGGATTTTGTTTTTTAAGGACCTAGTAAATCAAGCACACAAGTTACAGCACATCCCAGAACCTAAAGAGAACATCCTGTCATCATATCTTAGTCCTGACAACCTGGGTGGTTTCTGTTGCTGATCGCTCACAATTAGGCAGTACCAGCAGCGCCACAGAAGTGTTGCATGTACACAGTGGGTGTGGAAATCAGTGAGAATTAAGTTGGAACTGTTTGGAATGTGTGTTTGAACTAAATGTTTCTTTTTTTCTTCGCTGGTTTTTCAAGAGGCATACTTCAAAATAATGCTCAGGAGGCGGTGACAGGATGGACTGGCCTAGTTTCCTTTCTTTGAGAATAGCAGAATGCAATTCTTTAGTAGCTGCAGACCACTTCTGTCCCTGGGAACGTTTTGTACATTAACACACTCTTTGGAAAGGGACTTAGATTGATCTCAGTTGGTTCCATACTGATTTCTCATTAGTCTAATTTTGAATTAGTGAAGGTGTGGATCTTCCCTAGATACTTTCCCATGGTGTACATTCAGAAAAAAGCTAAATTAGGCAGCTGAGCAAGTGAACATATATAAGGAACATAGATAGACAGATAGACAGACAGATAGATGGATGTAAGGTGTATATATGTACATATTTAAGGAATGCTTCTATCACTAGCACAGAATTCAGCCCATGTATTTTACAATATAAAATGAGATAGTAAGAATCTCCCGTGTAAGTGATGCTGAGGGTTCTCTTTAGGTACACACAGGGTTGGTTGATAACAGCATTGATGAAATTAGATTTGGGCAGATCACAGCTTTATTTAATAGCAGGGAAAGAGCTGCCTTCCATTATTTTACAGTTACACTCTGGGACAAACACATGCTGTAACCCAGAATAGCCATTTCTCTTGGCACAAGAGCATGGGCTGATCTGTTCCTACAGGTAAGATTGGGATGTAAGTGATGCAGGTGACAAGCAAATTAAAAAAGGAAGAGGTAACAAACCAGCTAATTCCAGAAAGAGATTAGGATGGATTAGTCTGTCTAGCTCAAATCCCCAAACAGCCAGACTGGTTCTGTGTGTTTCTCCACCATTGCCTTTCTCCCAAGTAAGATGTGATCAGACAAGAGGAAACGGCCTCAAGATGTGCCAGGAAAGGTTTAGGTTGGACATTAGGGAAAATTTCTTACAGAAACGGTTGTCCAGGCCTGACACAGGCTGCCCAGGCCTAGGATTTCCCATCCCTAGAGGGATTTGAAAGCTCTGTGGATATGCAACTTGGGGACGTGCTTTAGTGGTGGCCTTGGCAGTGCTGGGGGAACAGTTGGACTCAGAGGACTCAGATCCCATATGTTCTGTTAAATGCTTGGCTGTGGATGCAGACTGCATCCTCTGAAACACCAATCGGCAGTACCTGTAACTTGGGATTCAGCCTGGTTGTTTGACTCTGAAGTCACTGAAGTGCTGCGTTATGGAAAACAAATAACAGAATAGAGAAACCACTCATGTGACCAGTATTTTTTGGACTGGGCACAGCAGTTAGGGAGAGGACCCACTGCCTGGCTTCCCAGCAAGGTATGGGAAGTTGGCACTGCGGGCACTAGAGTGTGACAGCGTTCCAGCTGGGTTTCCCTTGGATGCTGTGCTTGGCAGCTTTGCCAGCTGGAGCAGTTTTTGGAATTGCAGTTGGGTGTATGATTTTCCCACTGTTGTGCTGCGCTGTGGTTGGCATACTTGAGAGTGCCTGAAGACACAGGAAGGACCAGTTTTTGGACTTGCAGCCTTGGCATTCATGAATTCCAGCACAGAGGAGAAGGACTGGAAGTTTGCTGCCATAGGGGAAAATGCCCTGATACAGTGTGAGTGGAAAGCAGGACTGTTCTCTCCATCCACTGGATGCTGGTTGCTCTAGCTGGCTTTGTAGAGCAGAGAGATCCCTGTGTGTTTTTGGGAAGAGTGGGGGAACTGGGATGCTCCTGATTGTCATAGGGACACAGGAACCATTGTACGCAGCTCATTGTGTACACCATGAGATGTTCCTCACTGATGTTCATTGCTCAGAGATTGTTGGAGTACTGGTGTAGATTTGGGAGGAACCAAGTATCCTACAGCTGTGAGGTTTTTTGTCAAAAATCCCTGGGCACGTTTTGTTTTACTACTGTAAGTGGAAGTAACAGCTTTGGATTTTGTGTGTGGAGTAAGAGCCATTTTAAATTACAGACCCATGTGGTTAAATGAATTTTTTTATTGGTTTTCTGGTGATTTCTCCCAGCCTTACACCACAAGAATAATTCCTTCAGGGTTCCCAATGTGTCTTATCCAGAGAAGTGGTGACACTGCAGATGAGGATGCTTTGTGGGAGAATGTTTCTGAAATGGAACTGGAATTCCATTGGTCATCTAATGGAATCACAGAATGGGTTGGGTTGGAAGAGGCCTTAAAGACCACCCAGTTCCAACCACTTGCCGTGGGCAGGGACACCTTCCACTAGACCAGGTTGCTCCAAGCCCTGTCCAAGCTGTCCTTGAGCACTTCCAGGGATGGGACAGGAATTAGAACTCCACTGATGGCAGACTGTCCTTGCAGAGTCCCTCCTTGCTGGCCTCGGAGCACTGAGTTCCCTGCACGGCCAGATTGAGCAGCAGCTGAACGAGACCCTGCGGCGGCAGCGCCGCCACGCGGGAGACAACGACCACAACATCGAGGTGCTGCTGGGGGTGGACGATTCTGTTGTCCGATTTCACGGCAAAGAACATGTCCAAAACTACCTCCTCACCCTCATGAACATCGTGAGTATCTTACAAAGCACTGCACGGCTTGTTTGGGAAGCTTGTTGGGAGCTCTTGTAGGAGCACCAGGTTTGGGGAAAATGGCAATGGGATCATTTTGACTGCTGCTGGAGAAGGCTTTCTGTTCTTGAGATGTTCCTTTAATTCATCTTTTTCACAGTAGTTTTCTACTGTGGCACATTCGAGGGTAATTCCAAGAATTTTGAAGTAGTTGAAAAATAGTAAGGAAAAAATGTAAATTTGATCAATTTCAAGTAATTCTGAGCTTCTCCCACAACACAGTTCTGGAGAAAAACTGTTTCAGGCATAAATGTATAGAGGAAAAGTGTTCTAAACCATCAGTGACTCTCTGACAGAGCAAACCTTCTGGTAATACCAGTAGATCTGTTTTAGAAACTGTGGAATCATAAGGTTTTCCAGAGAAGAAAAACAAACTCTTAAGGATGAAGATGAGGGACTAATTATTCCCATTAATAATGATTTTATGGATGTAGGAATGATTCTTGTATGTTTCACACTCTTTTTATTCCTGGAATAATTTTTAAATGATTCCTTAGGCTTACAGATCTTCTAAACTTAATAACTTAGAATCTGAGAGGAAAAAAATTATTCCTATATGAATTTAACCCAACTGATGTGATGTTTTCCATCACATCACTCAGAGAATAATTTTCTTTCTCCCACATACTCTATGGAACATCAACATTAAATCTCCATTACACATTAGTGCAGAATGTTGTCTTTTTGTGTTAAAAACTTTTTAGTGAGCAGCAGGATTGATCCATGTCCCAGACCACTTCCATGTTTTTTGCACGCCTGCGGCTCCATCTGCTGGGAGCAGCTGTGGGGCTGAAGGCAGGGCGAGCTGACACCCTGCTGCCCAGAGCCACCCAGAGAATGGGATAAAACGGGGGTTATGGGGAAATGTTGAAGACATGAAGCTTAAGGTCAGCTCTAGGGTCCTTTTTGTCTCCAGGGAAGTCGCTCCTGTATCTAGAAAACTCCCCTGTGGTCTATTGGCACAAGGGAAGTTGTGAGCATTTATTCTGGCCCAGCCCTTCCTGGGAGCGATATTGTTGCATTAATGGGGAGAAGATAAGAGAGCAACAACTGACCTTTGGGATGATTTCTTCACAGGACAGGCAGCTTGAGCTCTGTGCTCATTCTCTGTCCCAGTGCCCTGCTGACATTGCTCTCAGCTCCAGGGATTTCAGGTTTAAACCATGGGCTGAAATCCTCGTGCCAGGGCCCACAGTCTGGACAACTCCCAGGGACCTTTTCCCCTGAGGGGAAGTTCTGTTTAGCCTGACTTAAAATTAAAACAACCCTCTAACTCCTGCTCAACCCACCAACCTCTGAACAGGGGTGTTAATTTCTCACCAATTGCCCATAATATAATATTTATTTTGTTTTTAGGGGAATGAGGAGCTTCATTGAGGACCTGCAGATGTTTCACACTCTGGTGCCAGGACATTTCTCACCTTCCCAGACACAGGGAAGGGCCTCAAGAAGAACAACTTTTGGCCCATCTGCATAATTCTGTTTTTCTAACTTGCCTCCCACAAAGCCTCTTTTTAGTACAGAAGTGACCACAGAATTCCAACTGGTCTTGAAAAAGTAGGGCAGTGGTATAAGTTGCCCCTTAAAAAAAATACTCTTCAAAACAAGAAGCACTGCAAGAGTTCCAGGCTGGTTGGACAAGGCTTGGAACAACCAGGTCTAGTGGAAGGTGTTCCTGCCCGTGGCAGAGGGGTGGAATGAGATGAGCGTTAAGGTGCCTTCCAGCCCAAACCAGTCTGGGATTCTGTGATTTGCAGGGCTTGTACTTGAAGTCTTTTCACCAATCCCTCTTTCTTTGAGCCGTGATCCAATAAACGTGAGAGGAGACTTGACATGTTCTTTCTTCCCAAAGCTCCGTGTGAAGGGGGTATGTGATGACAGGAAGTGCATCTACACTTTTCACTGAGTGGAAATGATCAGAAACCTGAATCCTCTTCTGAGGACTGCAGTGGTACAAGCACTTGAAAAAACATCTCCGTGGCCTCGGAAGTTCCCTTGGTATCATCAGTGGGTTTTTTTCTTTTTAATTTTTCCTCTTTTTTTCCTCAGGTGAATGAAATTTACCATGACGAGTCCCTGGGTGTTCACATCAACGTCGTGTTGGTCCGAATGATCATGTTGGGGTATGCGAAGGTGAGTGAGCCACTTCTCCACCTTTGCCTCCTGGGCAGAAGATCCAAACTCACCTGAGTTTGTTGCCTTTAGGAGCCACTGGCTCTAACCTGTTGCTCTCTCAGTCCATCAGCCTGATCGAAAGGGGGAACCCCTCGCGCAGTCTGGAGAACGTGTGCCGCTGGGCCTATCAGCAGCAGAAGTCGGACCCCAGCCACGCTGAGCACCACGACCATGCCATCTTTTTAACCAGGCAAGATTTTGGGCCTGCTGGTATGCAAGGTAATGCAGCTGACCTGGAGCAGAGCTCGGTGTTTCTTGGCTGGCATCTGCCAGAAAAAAGGAAAAATTGGGAATTGCGTTGTGAGCGCCTTGTCTTGTTCATTCCACAGGGTTTTTCAAAAGCAAGGAGACCTTGCCATGAGTCCTTGCCATTTATATCCAACTGTGGATTTAATTTCTTTCTTAAGAGTTTTAAATAAATACTTCTTAGCTCTCTTCAAACTCCTGTGTGTGCAGGGATCACCGGGAACCTCAGTGCACGTGGCATTCCATTTCCCTTTATTTTATCGCATCTTACACCATAGATTTCCATTTATAGATGTCCCAGCCACTCTGACACCTGTGTCCATCCTTTGGACTGGGAACTAATGATAATGGGCAGGAATTCCCGAAGTTTGGGATGTGTCAGAGCAGGCACTGGTTACGATGAGGAGCCAGGCAGGCTGCCCTGGCCTTAGAGCAATGTTAGCTTTTCCTGAGGAAGTTTACTGTGGGGGGGTCTGATTTAAAATCCATGTGCTGAGCACAAGACTCAGCCCTGATGTCTCTCTGTAGGATATGCTCCTGTGACAGGCATGTGCCACCCAGTCCGGAGCTGCACCCTCAACCATGAGGATGGGTTTTCGTCAGCCTTTGTTGTTGCTCATGAGACTGGGCATGTGTAAGTACAACTTTTACCATCAGATCATACCAAAATGCTGTGCTGTACCTCCTGCTTGCTCCAAGGGTGTTGGATTTAATGGCTCTATGGAAGTTGTCCTGGTTTTATTTCCAATCCCCTGGGAATGCGGTAATGGTTGAAGCAATGGAGAGACAAGTGGGGGAAGAAAGGAAGGGGAGGCAGGGTGAGCTTGTTTTCTCTGGGATGAGGGAAAGGTGAAGGCACTTGGAAGGTCCAGGCAGTGGACACAGGAGCTGGTTTGAGTGTCCTTCACTGCCTTCTCCCCAGCCACCTGTGCTGCTGGGTCAGCTTTGGTACCTCTTCCATAGCTGTTTCCTTACAGTTGTTTTTGCAGTAGCTCTGAGGGGGGTTCTTTGTTCCAGGCTGGGCATGGAGCATGATGGGCAAGGGAACAGATGTGGGGACGAGACGGCGATGGGCAGTGTCATGGCCCCCTTGGTGCAGGCCGCCTTCCACCGCTACCACTGGTCCCGCTGCAGCGGCCAGGAGCTCAGGAGATACATCCAGTAAGGCCTCCCCAGTGCAGCCGGTCTCTGATCCCTCTTTTTTCAGACCCTCTTTCCCTTCAAATCTCTGTTAGAAAAGCTCCGACCCATGAACGCTGTGTCTTCACACGAGGCTGTTCCATGGCCCATCCACTTGGGATGAAAGGTCTGTGGAAAGACCCCTCTAACTCCATCAGGATTTGGAATAGGCCTCAGATTGTCACAGAATCGTAGAATGGCTTGAGTTGGAAGGGACCTTAAAGCTCATCTCATTCCAAACCCCCTGCCACAGACAGAGACACCTCCTACTAGACCAGGTTGCTCCAAGCAAGCTCCACCCAACCTGGCCTTGAACACTTGCAGGGATGGGGCAGGAATTAGGAGTATACATCTTCTCATGGTATTTTTTTTCTGTGTCTCTTTCCGTAGCTCTTATGACTGTCTTCTTGACGACCCTTTTGAGCATGACTGGCCCAAGCTTCCTGAGCTGCCAGGCATCAACTATTCCATGGATGAGCAGTGCCGCTTCGACTTTGGCGTGGGCTATAGGATGTGCACAGCAGTATGTCCAAGCACCCAGGCAGAGACACACGGCTAGGGGATGTGGCCTGATGGGACAGCTGCAGTGTCATAATCACTGGAGAGAAGTTAATGGAGTATTTAAAAGAGATCTGTAAAAAACAGAGAGATATTGATAGGGGAAACCCAATCCTCTGGGTCCTGCGGAATAATGGGAAAATGAGTGGCAGCATGGTCCATGTGGCACAGAATGGTAACAGCAATCCCAAGAAGGAAAAGGAAAAAAAAAATCTCATTTTTGTCCCATTTCTGGGTGTCTTCTTTCCTCTTCTTAAAACCCCAGGGCTAAGGGATGCAGGGAATAAGCACTGCCCTCAAGATGCTGGGTTCATGGGGGTCTGAGAGATGGAATCTACGGAGTGTGTTGGATCTTTATCCAAAAAGTATAAATAAAATAAAAGATACAAATCAAAAAGTATTTACTTATCCAAAAAGTATAAATAATCTCATGTTCTGCATTTCTTCTCATGACTACTGTGTGATTCAGTTCCGAACGTTTGATCCATGCAAGCAGCTGTGGTGCAGCCATCCCGATAATCCCTACTTCTGCAAGACCAAGAAAGGACCTCCCCTCGATGGCACGGAGTGTGCCCCAGGAAAAGTGAGTCTGGGCTTTGCACTATGTTTGTCTTGGGGAAAAAAACCACCAGTTATGTCCATTTGGGTTGAAGGCCACAGAGGAAAGTGGGGAACTGCCTGGCATTCCTGGGGTGAAGCGAGAACATGGGGAAAGCAGGAGCCATGCTTTCCCCCAGGATATTCTGGGAGCTGTACAAGATTTGCTGTAGCACATTTTGGGCATAGATATTCCAGCTGTGACCTCTTTGTTATGTTTTTTGGGTTCTGTTTCATCTGCAAAGTTTCCATCAAGTGCCTTTAGCAATCCAGGGAAGCAGGTGATGGTGTTGCTGTGGTATGGCTGCTCAGAACTTGTTGTCCATACACCCTGTGGCAAATGTTTGTGTAGGCTGAGGATTAGCACCTCATTTTTCCCTTTAATATCCCCATTAGTGGGTGTCCTGCTGCCAGCCCATTTTTTCAATTATAAAATTATACTCCAATACCTGGGGTTTTTAGCAAATTCCCTTTATTTTGAGATACAGGAGAGCCACTTGTACAATCTGAATGGGCCCCAGGCAGCAGCAAAATGTTCCTGTACTGTGCTTATGCATTTGTTCTGGAGACTGTGTCTATTCTCACCTGTTTTCCTGCCCCAATTCCCTCAGTGGTGCTACAAGGGTCACTGCATGTGGAAGAACACCAACCAGCTGAAGCAGGATGGAAACTGGGGACCCTGGACCAAGTTTGGCTCCTGCTCACGGACCTGTGGAACTGGGGTTCGCTTCCGCACGCGCCAGTGCAACAACCCAATGTAGGTGTGGGAGTTGCACCTGCCTGGAGGTCCTCAGAGGGGTCACTTGAACTGGCATTTGGGTTTTGGGTGGATATTCTGTTCAAGCCCCTTGAAATGGGATCATTTTTGGAGAATCCAAGAATTCCATAGAATTACAGAATCCCAGACTAGCCTGGGTTGGAAGAGACCTTAAAGCCCATCCCATTCCACCCCCTGCCATGGGCAGCGACACCTTCCACTATCCCAGGCTGCCCTGTCCACACTTCCAGGGATCCAGGGGCAGCCACAGCTTCTCTGGGCAACCTGTGCCAGGGCCTCACCAGCACCCTCACAGGAAACAATTTCTCCCTGATGAAAATCTCTGGAATGTTTTCTTCTCACAGGCCAATCAATGGAGGTGATGATTGTGCCGGGGTCAATTTTGAGTTCCAGCTGTGCAGCACCGAAGAGTGTCCGAAGCACTTTGAGGACTTCAGGGCACAGCAGTGCCAGCAGCGCAATTCCCACTTCGAGTTTGGGGGCAGCCGACACCACTGGCTGCCCTACGAGCACCCCGACCGTGCGTCCTGCTCTGGGCCTTTAGTGACACTTGAAAGGGTTTGAAGCCATTCCCCTTGGCCTGGATATCTCAGGGACAGGCCCAGAACTCCCAGAAAAGCAAATAAGTTGGTTCCCTCCCCACCCATCTGTCTGTTTTGTCTGAAAATCAATAGTTTTGCCTTGAATCCTGGATTTTAATATCCAAAGTTGCTGCTCTGACTCATATTTTTCCATTTAGCCCCAGACAATCCATTTCTCTCCCATTAATCCCTAAAAGTGACAGTTTTGACCTTAAATTAACACATTATGTCTAAAAATTAGCAGACTTGCCCTAAACCCGATTTTAACCTGTGTTTTCCCCACTCTGACCCAAATTTGCCCTTTTTACTACCAAAGTCCCAATTTTCCCCACAAACATGCCCCTTTATCCCTAAAATTGACATTTTTGCTCCAAAGTTGCAGAATTATGTCTCAAAATCAGAAGTCTTGCCCTAATTTCTCCATTTTCACCCAAAATCCACCGTTTCCCCCCAGACCCCCAGTTTAGCCCTAAAATTTGCCCTTATGACTTCAGATTGTGTTTATCCCTAACATGGATACTTTTTACCCAAAATAACCACATTGTATCTCAAAAACACCAGTTTTGCCCTGAATCCCCAGGTTTCTGCCCAAACTGCCCATTTTCCCTAAAAGATTCCCCACAAGCCATGTGTTCTTTCCCAAACCACCCCATTCCACTGCTCTGCCCCTATCCTCACCCCCTGTCCTGCCTGTCCCTTTTCACTTCTCGCTCCATCAGTGGGATTGTTGTCAGGAACACACCTGGATCTCTGTCCTCCATGCAGTCCTTTCTTTTCCCTGGCTCCACAGCTCCCAAGAGATGTCACCTGTACTGCCAATCCAGAGAAACGGGGGACGTGGCTCACATGAAGCAGCCGGTGCATGATGGGACTCGCTGCTCCTACAAGGATCCCTACAGCATCTGTGTCCGTGGGGAATGTGTGGTGAGTGGCAGCTTGTCCGGGGACAACTCATGGGAACAGCTCGTGGGCAGAGAGAGACTTTGCAGATGTCTCTGAATTCCATATTTGCAGCATTGTATTCCTTTAATTCCTTGAGGCTTAAATGAAATCAGAGAACAGCACAGATCTCTGTTCCATGGAAATGCTCCACTTTTCTTCCACTGATTCTTTCTTATCATAGAATCCCAGACTGTCTTGGGCTGAAAGGGACCTTAAAGATGATCAGTTGCACCCCCCCGCCATGACCTTCCACTGCTCCAAGCCCCACCCAACCAGGCCTTGAACACTTCCAGGGACAGGGCAGCCACAGCTTCCCTGAGCAACCTGTGCCAGGGCCTCAGCACCCTTATAGGAAAGAATTCCCTCCTAATATCCAGTCTTGCTCTTTTTTTCTGCAGAAAGTGGGCTGTGACAAGGAAATTGGCTCCAGCAAGGCTGAGGACCAGTGCGGGGTCTGTGGCGGGGATGACTCCCACTGCCGGACTGTGAAGGGGACCTACACCCGCACTCCCAAAAAGCTCGGTAGGAATAACATCTGCCTACAGCTGGCTGGAACTCCTGTTGGCTCTGGGGTTTGTGTGACACTCCTAGACATGGGATAATGTCGTACTCATTCAAACCTTGGGAATAATGGATGTAACACCATCCCATGAGGCCCATCTCTGAGCCTGTTCAGGATAGGCTGCTGTCCATCAGCCCCTGATTGTGGATGGGTATGGAAGTGATGGAGGTAATCAGGGAATGATGATAGTTTTCCCCTAGCCTGGGTAATCTGGTCATTTAGAAGGCTAATTGACCTCTTTCTCCAGGGAAACATGTAAGGAAGAGGTGCCAGAAAGACCTTGAGTTTTTAGAAAGCAGTTTCTGCAAGTATCTGCAACTTAAAATCCTGCCCGGATTGTCTGACTTCCACAGACTGGTCGTCTTGCCCAGATGTGTCCAAATCTGCTGTAAATGCATTTCTCTATGATGTAATTCATATCTTTTGCTTGTAAAGAGCATCTGGGTGACACCCACTCAGTGGAATGACCAGACTCAGCTCTCAGGACACTAATTCCAGGTGTACTGTTTAAGGGAAGACCAGAGGAGCCTTTCCCTTACCCAGAGGAGCTCACTGTGCTTCCCTGTCTGGGACAAAGGACATTAAAAACGTTCTGTGTAAGTGCAACGGCTTGTAGGGAGAGGGGCATCCATGGGAATGGCAGTTCCTGTATTTCTGTAGACACAGACAGGTAATGCCAAACCAGGTAAAAACTTGATGTTCCCTGTGCTCTGAAGGTGATGGAGGAAAAGATGGGAAATACTGTTGGGTACAGGCACTGCTCAGCCAGGACTGTGATTTTCCCTGTGATTTGGCTCTTCTGTTCCTTCACTTGGATTTTCTCAGGAGCTGTGTATGTCAGGGGCAGGACAGACTGCCAGTACATCCAGTAGTCCCAGAATCCAGTGAACTTGCATAATTAAATCTGCAGTTGTTAGAAAGAAAATAACAGGAACATGAAAATCCTATGCACTCAGAGAACTCAGGGGGCTCATGATTAAATCTTGATCTATAAGTACCTGTGACCAATCCCTAGAAGGGATTCTAGTCTTTCTAATGGCAGTACTTCCTTAATTTTACACTAATTACCTGTGATGTGCACTGGTAAATAATTGAAATTGAAACTAAGAATACTTTTCTTTGGGAACAACTTTTTACTTTCACTGCAGACATGACCATCTGACAGGGCAGTCAGTAAATTCCAATCCAACAACCTGGCTGAGGACTGATTTGGGAAAATAATGAGGAAGATTTACGCTTGTGTCTGTCACAATCCTGCTGACTACACTAATTTAATGTCAGGATCCTCTTAAAAGAAGTGGGGGTCGTGATGGTTCGTTATCTGATCTCAGGGTGCAAACAATACNAGGGGCTCCTGGCCAAAAAGGTGGGGAAAGCCGGTAACCATTGTCCTGTCACAGTGGCGGGTTAGGACAGATCCTAAGCGGGAAACTCTGTTGCAACAAGTTGGGACAGGTACAGTTCATTCTGCAGACCCGCGCCCCTCAGTCCATGGTGATTTGCATCGGGCTCTTGCAGACAATGCTTGGCAAGCTCCAGCCACGGGCAGGCGATGCTTGGCAGACATCCCAGGGTGCACCTGCAGACAATGCTCAGGCCAGAGCCAGGATCTCTCTATCACAGGCATCCCACCTCAGTCAGGCCAGGGCCAGGGTCTCAGTCTCTGTCCTGGGCGATGGCCGTGAGACAGATGAATCTCAAACCGTCTCTTACAGTGTCCTCGTGTGCTGAGGAACATAGGAAACTTCTTTTTGCCTGCATTGCTAATAGATCCTGCTTGGAGCAGCACAGCTGTAAATATTAAACTGATCCCAGCTGGGACGTGGCAAATTGATCTGTAGCTGGTGTCTCTTCTGTCCCTGGAAGAGAAGAGCCCAGGGAGGGCCTGTCCCACACATTACAAACTGATTGGCTCCATGTCTCCTGGCCCTGCTCATCGTGTGCTGCTGGATGCCCTGTCCTGCAAGCAGAGCTGGGCCGTGCCCTGCGCTCCTGACCATTGCTGTTCCTTTCTCTTTTCCTCTCTGCTGGCTCCATGGACCCTTTGGCTAAAGGGTACCTTAAGATGTTTGATATCCCTCCCGGGGCTCGACATGTGTTTATCCAAGAAGATGAGGCCTCTCCTCACTTTCTTGGTAAGTGTTTTTCTGCTCAAGTTTGGTATGAGGCTTGAGAGGAAGCATGGGGTGCTCATGCCAGAGAAAATGAGGGATGAGAGAACCCAATGAAGGGGTTGGGTAAATGTGGGCTTTCCAAATTGCCTGGTCAGGACTTACTTCTGCAGTCCTTCAGCTCAGCAAACAAATATCTGCACATTTGAATTCTCCAAAATATTAAGCTGACCCAGATTTGCATGTTTACTAACCAAGGATTGTGATGACTCACGTGAACGTGGGTGTAGCCCTGATTTTCAGCCTGAGATGTTTTGATTTCTAAAATTCTGTTCTCACTGAATGCTAAGTAAACATGGATAAATGTTTTTGCTAAGTTTATCTTGTTTTGAATTCTTGTTAAGAGGAGCAACTTCTTGATGGCCCTCCGTTTCAACCAATATGATTGAAGAGGTGTTAACTTTGCCCACCAATCATATGGACCTGTGTAAAAACAGTATTTAAGGAGTTAGAAATTTCAATAGAGTATTTTCAGTCTTCTGATAAATGGAGTCTGTGTCTGAATTCGTGTCCTACGACAACACGTGGGCACTGCCCAGGTGAATCAAATTCAGTATCTTTTAATCATTCCTATGGTGCATTGCAAAAAGCTGTATGGAAGAAAAAATGAGTCTATCTTTTAATGGATGTTGGAACTGGATGTTCCAACTGGTGTTGGAAAGGGATCTTTAAGGTCCCTTCTAATCCAAACCATTCTATGATTCCAGTTTTAAATGAATTGGCTTCTAATTGAAGCATCATCATCATAATCCCCTCTGTACCTGACTGTTGAAGTGTGCTGTGGAAACCCAGGCAGTTCCACAGGGCCAGTTCTTCACTTCGAGATTTTGGCATCCCTTACAGATTTTAGCATCTGGGACACACCTGTGTGCGCAGAGGAAAGTAAAATGTGATGAAAATCTGTTATTTTCATAATCTGATGGAAATACCCGTCCCCGTGCCACCCCGATTGCTGCCAGTGCGGGGGAGGCACGACAGGCTCTGCTCTCACTCCTCCCAGCAATCAAGAACCAGGCTACAGGACACTATATCCTGAATGGGAAAGGGGAGGAGGCCAGATCCCGATCCTTCATTGATCTGGGCGTGCAGTGGGAGTACAGCATCGAGGACAACACGGAAACACTGCACACGGATGGGCCCCTGCATGACGCTGTGGTGGTGCTGGTGGGTGACGTGTTGATCTCTGGGAGGGGCCTTAGGGACCATCCCAGAGCCAGACCTTGGTGTCTGTACTTTGCAGAGGAATCAGTAACAGTGCTGGGTTATGTTTGCTTATTCACAGATCATTCCTCAGGAGAACGACACCAGGTCCAGCCTGACGTACAGATACATCATCCACGAGGATTCGGTGCTGACCATCCACAGCAACAACGTGCTGCGGGAGGACACGGACACCTTCGAGTGGGCCTTGAAGAGCTGGTCCCAGTGCTCCAAACCCTGTGGTGGAGGTGAGCAGGGCATGAGGCACCTATAACAAGGGACAAATTACCAAAAAACTGTGTGAAGGGCAGGATTTAGATTCTTGGTCTCTCTTTCATAACAGAGGTTTGTTGTTTTAGGGCTCAAGCTTAAAATACCTGAAGTGCATGGTTGTTCCCAGGTGTCACACTTCCAGCCTAGGAACAAAAAGGCTTCTTTACGTGTTTAAATTCAGACCCCAAAGCTACTTTGGGTGCCCAAACTCAGACATTGATGCTCCTGAGCATTCCCTGTACTCATGGTCTGTCCATGGTTCTTAAGCAAAGAATGGGGAATGCAAATAGCAGAATACCTGTTCTGTAAACCCATGTAATAGGCCAGAAAACCCTATTTAAACCAAACATTGTAACAAGGACCTGATTCTCCTGATTTCTCTGACGTGTTTCCCAGGGTTCCAGTACACCAAATACGGGTGCCGCAGGAAGAGCGACAACAAGATGGTTCATCGAAGCTTCTGCGAAGGGAGCAAGAAGCCGAAGCCCATCCGTAGGATGTGCAACCTGCAGGAGTGCACAGAGCCCCTGTGAGTGCTTGGGCATGGAGAGCAGGGATTGCTCGTTCTGAGAGGGTAGCCCCAGCCAAACTGGGTGGGATGAATTTGATGGGATGCTGACAGCTTTCCAGCCTGCAGTTCCTGAATGTGGAGGAGAGTTGGGGAGTTTCTACCTGTGTAAGCATGGATACTGATCTGATTGGGTGGTTGTAGTATATATATATATATATATATATATGTCTGTATGTATGTATATATATGTATATATAATAAAATCATGGAATAGATTGAGTTGGAAACCACCTTAAAGCTCATCTCATTCCAACGCCCTGCCATGAAAAGGGAGTCCTTCCACTAGATGAGCTTGCTCCAGGGATGAGGCAGCCACACGAGGACAAAAAAGGTGAGCAGTCAATGGCGTCTGACTCCATTTCCCTTCCCAGCTGGGCAGCAGATGTGTGGGAACATTGCACCAAAACCTGTGGGAATTCTGGCTACCAGCTCCGCACGGTGCGCTGCATCCAGCCTCTTCCAGATGGCACCAACCGCTCTGTCCATGCCAAGTTCTGCAGCGGGGATCGGCCTGAGAGCCGGCGGTCCTGCAACCGGGCACCATGCCCTGCACCGTGGAAAGCCGGGCCCTGGTCCCAGGTGGGCAGCAGGGGGTGGGGGCAGCACTAGCCTGTGCCAAAAGCCATGGCTGGCACCTGGGAATTCCTGCCAAGTGCTATGACACAGGATGCCCTGACGTGTGCCCTCTGTGTCCGACAGTGCTCAGTGAGCTGCGGGGAGGGGACGGAGAGCCGGCAGGTCCTGTGCCGTGCTGGGGACCGGTGCGAGGGGGAACGGCCGGAATCCGTGAGGGCTTGTAAACTCGCTCCCTGTGATGGTAAGAGAACGACTGGAATGGCTGCAGTGGGGGCAGTTATTCCTCCCTGGAGAGCACTGTGCTGGCAGAGGGGTCACACGCAGAGTCCAGATTTTCTCTTGTGTTCAGTCCAGCAATCTCTGGATGTCACAGCTCCCCACGCTGGGGTCTGTGCTGTAAATGTGCTCAAACAGGGTTTAACCACATTGGCCCAAGTTGTGTTGGCACAGACTGGGACCAGATGTGAAGGTCAATCCAAACCAAACCCTGCTTGACCTCTGAATCCCAGGGTAAGTCCTACAGGCTGCTGAGTGAGGGAATAAAAATACATCAACATGGAACCGAGAGCATTAATGAGGTTCCTGGGAATCCGTTGCTTTGTTTTCATAGAATTTTTAACAGGTTTTGAAGCTTATTATGACAACAATGCTTTTCTTCCCTTGGATTATTCACTCTGTAGGATTTGGGATTTATTGGGGTTTTAATTTCGTCATGGTGGCCCTGACACTGCCCAGGAGCTGGTAGGAAAAGCAGAATTGGAGCTCCTTGGCAGGCAGAGGGGTTTTCCCCTAGACTGGACAGGTAGGATCTGCTTTGGCTCCTTATGGAACTTGCTGGAAGTAGAGAAGCACAACCCCGAATCTACACACTGTGGGTGGAGTCGTGGAATCTAAACCAGCACAAATGGATACCCCAAAATGAACCATGAGAGAACAGGACCAAATAAAGGTCACTGTCACTATGGAAAGGCAAAAGGAATTGTATCTATGGCCCAGAATTCCATGCTGAATTCCTGCTGGAATAGCCTCACAATGCCTCATGGAGCACAGATATTCCCATGCAGAGCTGCTGCTTGTACACCGGGTTTGTCAGGAACCAGCAAGGAAGCTCAGCAGGATCAGGACAAGGATAGGTTGATATTCTGTAGAATATCCTATTTATAACCCTTGTTTCCCAGCCCCACTGATGTTCCTGTGGGGTATTTTACTGAGTTCCTTGGAATTGAGCTTATTTTCACACACTCTGAGGTCAGGCTCCAGTTGATATTTTAAAGCAGGAGAAGGTGGTGGCCAGATGCACTTCCTGCCCATGGTGAGGCAGCCCCTGTGCCCAGGTGAGGACATCTCCCCCTGCAGAAAGCTGGTTTTGGTTCAAAGCTTCCAGAAGAGCCTCTGGAAGTTCTTTTTCCTGAGGAAAGGGATACACATCCCTGCCTTCAGGGCACCTCAGGTGTGACCCACTGTTAAAGCTTTCCCTCAGTTCTGCAGTTCCATTTGGTCCCTGAAAAACACCAAACTTAATCCAAACAAAACTTCATCTGACTCTTAACTTTTAAGGCATCTCCGAGGGATGTTGCTTGGGGTTTGATTTCTGTGAGGGAAGATTGCCTTGGCTTTAACGCTGCAGCTGGATGATGTCCTCAGGGTAGGACACACCCAGTGTGTGTGGGAGCTCTGGGAGGTTGGCACTGGGAATTGCTGTCTGTGCTCCTCCAAAAATGCAATGTGCCAATGGTTTCCCAAGTTCCCATCCCTGGGCTCCCATCCCCGGGACATTTGTTTTGCAGATGAGCCCTGCCTGGGAGACAAATCAATCTTCTGCCAGATGGAAGTGCTGGCCCGATACTGCTCCATCCCTGGCTATCACAAGCTGTGCTGTGACTCCTGCAGCCGGCGAAGCAGCAGCTTCCCACCACCCGGAGGGGCTGGGACTGAGGGGGATGCAGCGCTGGATCCTGGCAGCCTGCTGAGGGCTCCAACGGTGCTCACGCCTGCAGTGCCTGCCCAGGCTCAGCTCCTGCCTGGGAGCAGCTCTCCTACCCGGCTGCCTTTTGAAGCACAGCAGGCTGAGCGGCACATCCCACCATCCAGCCTCGAGGCCAAAGGTGCCAGCATTCCACACTGGAGAGCTCCTATGGCTGGGAAGACTTCATGGCTGTTGGCTTTCCTGTACCGGTCCTCTGCCAACAGCAGCAGCCTCAGGTCTGGTAGTGCCCCAGTGCTGGCCACGGCTCTGCCTCCCGTGCCAGCAGAGAACATGGCAGCAGAGGCTCCTGCGCCAGCCAGGACCTCCGGGAAGAGCGAGGAGCACATTGGGAAGCGATGGCCTCCGAGGGCCACCCCTGTGGAACGATGAGCGGGAAGGCTTGTGCAGGACAGTCACGGAAAGGGGCTGTTTGGAACTCTGTGTGTGACTCCCTGACCTCTGGACACTGCAGAGCGTGCTGTGTGCCCCAGGCAGGGCACTGCAGGGTACAGGTCGTCCCCTGTAAATACAAAGGACAAGAAGTGCTGGTTCACTTTCTGGTGCTCCCGGCCTCCTCCCTCCCCTCATTCCCTGGCCGGCTAGGACACGCATAAAGGAACCTTCCTGGCAGTGAGTGGGAGTTGCCAAGGGCTCCATCCGGCTCTGGGCCCAAAAGTTAGTCCTAACCTCAGCACCCTCTGTGGTTTTGGGCTCTAAACACCCTCACTGTTGTACCTGCAGCACCCGGTCACCAAGAAGGACACAGATTCCCCACAATTAAGAGAACAGCCAAGGCCCCCAAAAAAAGGCCGTTTATTATGGATACACAATTTTATAGGGTTTTCAAAGTGTGAGAGGATTGGAAGATTCAACCAGACTGGTGAAGTGCCCAGTCCATCACATTCCCTTCTCCAGGAAGGAATGTAAACAAAACCATTGTTTTTAGTACAGTGCATGAGAAAATCTGACTCGAGAATATAAACTTTTCAGAAGGCTTTCAAAAACAGGGTGACATCTTATTGTATAAAACACCCCACTGCAGGCAGGACCAGACATGGACACTCAGTGAAACACTTGCCACAGACCGAATGAACCCTCAGGACTCACATCTCCCTGGAAACAGACATTGTACGAACACCACTGCAGCTGTTGGGCAAATACAGGAAATCAGCGTTGTTGTAAGAGTTTTGGGCTGTCCCACAGCTGTTTATATTGTTCCATTGCCAGGTGCCTGCCATCGAGTTCTGCCCTAGGAGCATTACAAGGGCTAGTGTTAAAAGCAGCATTAGCATAAAAAGTGGACTTTGCATAGGAATTTCATTGCTGGCACTAGGAAAGGGTTGTTGGTGTTTTGGTTATCATCAAGGTGATGCTTTGTGCAGACCCTGTGGGTACTGCAAGTGCTGTCCTGGTCCCAGTCCAAGCAGGTTGTGGTTCCCAGCTATTCCCTGTGTCCATGCCGAACCAGCATCCCAGAGCCACAACAGGCGCCAACAAGACTCCAAACAGAGGATTTTTTTCCCAACAGGAAGTGTGGATTTCAAGGTCTGAGAGATACTTATATTTCCAGCACAGATCAACTCCAAACCTCCCTGCCCACAGCACATCTGACTGCAATCATTAATTTATGTCCATCTCTACCTTGTCCCAGCCCAGCCGGCCGCACTCTGCCCGGCACATCGCTGTAAAGTACTTGTGTATAGGAGTGAGAACTACAGATATTTATTAAAAGTTGGTTTCTTGACAGTATTTTATGTACTAAATATTTACACTGAGGACAGGTGACTCTTCCTTTTGCCAAGATCAAATCAGGAGGTGGAATTAGAGGCTGTGTCATATGGATAGAATAGAAATTGAAGCTACTCAACTGCTGTAGAGAAATTGTTGATCTTACTCTTTTAAAGAAGGTTTTTTATCACAGGTGTCCCTCATTTCTCAGCGGTCATCTAACTTTCACGTGCAATTGCTGCTCTCCTGTAAAAAGTCCTCAGGATCGAGCCATTTAATGCTGTGAAGGGATTGGGGCCCCAAAGACTCAATTCTGGCAACATCTTGGCGGCCCTGAGGGGTCCTTCAGAGGAAATAAGGGCGGCACTGGCCATCAGCAGAGGTTTCCAGCCCTGGGGCCGCTGGACAGGACGGGCACCCCGTACAGGAGCAGGCAGCAATAAAACCTTAGACATCCTGAGGCTTCCCCTGCTTTGACTCATGTGGCAGCATCTGGTTTGGGCATGTCTAAGTTTCCTCTTTTTAGCCATTTCCGTCCCAGGCAGGACCATCCCCAGCTGGAAATAAAGATAAACTATTTTAACGGGATTTTTAAAAACAGAAGTTTTGCCATTGGAAGGTGTGAGTTGCAGAGAAGTTGAGGGAGAGGAAAGAGAGCATCAGGTCACTCCTGGCATCTGTCAGATAAGCTGAACCTTATTGGTGGCAGGAGATTCCTGCGAGGGGAGCCAGGCTCCGGCCCTTTGGGCTTTGTTGCCTCGCAGCCACGGGGTTCGGGGCGCCGGAGAATAGAGAAAGGATAAGGGACAGAGAAGGGGCACAAGAGGGACAAAGTGGGGATAAGAGGGACAGAGAAGGCGGACAAGAGGAACAAAGGGGTGATAAAGGAGTATAAGGAGGGGCGTAGGGGAGATAGGGGGAAAGTGGGG
>VZTR01020149.1:23949-40532 GCA_013400775.1 Chaetops frenatus | reverse complement strand
TATATCTTCAGGAACTTCTCTGTTGCTTGCCATGGTTTTTTTCCCTAGCACCCTAGCCATACGGCCAGAGATGACTGCACTGTACAAACAAGGAGAGGCACACAGCAAAAAGAAGGCATTCACATTTCAAAGACGTCAAAAATGTTCCCAATGACAGTCCTCAGAGTGAGGTGTGCTGTACAGCAGCGTCCTTCCATGGGTGTAAACTGCAGAATTTGTGTAAACTCAGGTAAAAAAGTACTCATGGTGAAAAAAACCCAAACACAATCAAGCAGGCATTTGGGATGACCATCTGCAGAACAACAAAAGTAAGCACTCTCTGAGACCAGCAGATTGTAAGATATTATATATTAATAGATGGGCATTCAAATCTACTTAGTTCCTGCATAACCTACATACAACCTAAATATGCTATACATGAAAGCTATTCAATAATTGCAAGTAATTACCACAATTTCCTTCCCTACAGACTGCGACTGCCTGCTTGAGGAAATATTTGCAAATCTGTTTGGCCTATTTAAAAAAAAAAACTTTTTTTTCTTCAGTTTTTTTTTTCCATAGGAAAATGTCTTTCTACTTATCTCTTACCCTTTGAGTTTATTTGATAAGTTTGTCAATACAAGTGCACACAGCTGTAGTTGAAGAGCATCTGAGAGGTATCTCTGTGCCAATGCATGAAAGGGGGAATTAAATACATTCTGAAAAGGCAAAGTCATTGAAGCTGCCAAAGCTTTGACTATACAAGCTTTGATTTTCAGCTCATAGTAGCAGACAAAACTGGCAGGATCAGAGCATGTCTCAAGTTTGCTTTTAGAGGGGGAGAGTGGGGAGGAGAAGAGATCAAGCAATGTGGATTGGAGCTAAATGGCACATTTTTAAGAATAAAATGCACATTTACCACCAAACTATTTAAATAATGGATTGTAAGTGCCTTTCAATTCATCTAGAATAGCAAAAGGTCTCCTAAAGGTTACATCATACTTACAGCTGAAAATTTCTATTGTCACCTTCAATGCAAATTTCTTTCTACTACTTTGTGTAGTTCAGTGTGAGCCACTCTCCCTTCTCTATGTATCCAGGATAAATGAAGAAGCATTGAACCGCAGAGATCTTAGATTTCCAAACCATGTTTCCTCAGCTCTAAAACGGAATTAGAGTACTTACCTGCCTACAAAATGATTGCTCTTCTGTGGAGTCTTCCAGACAAGATGTGATGACTGCATGGCACTGCATGCAATACTGAACTGCTACATCTTGCCACAAAAAGTCCTTAGCTGGCATAGAGCATGAACTGGATGTTGTAACCTTCCATCAACTTGAGTGATCATTTTTCAAGTAAGATCACTCCCTCTCCAGTCAAACACAGGCATCTGTCTATTTATTTAAGCTGCTTTCATGGGGATTGCACACTGCAGCTGGAAAAGTCTTTTCTGAAGGTTTTCGCTGTTTCAAGGATTTCTCTCTGCCTAGGTTGGGTGTTACAATTAGAAGAGAGAATCTTTCTTAAACACCAAATTATTTTAAACACATTCACTAAACTATGCTCCTCACTAGAAACTGATGCCTTTCTGATCTGTAATTTCCTTTCCCAGGAGCATTTCCAGTGGAATTATATGCTTATTAGTTCATTGCATGAGCTTGCTTATCTGAAAGCAACTTAAAAACATTCCAGGAGCTGAGAAAATTTAAGGGTGAACCTTTAAATGTTTTGCATAAGGCATACAGCACTTTTGCAAGAACTTAGTGAATAGACAAGGACAAGAAACCCCAAAAATGTGGTATTATTCATTGCCCAGATCAAAAGTTACAGAAATTATCCATTTATTGTTACTTTTCATACTCCATTGGCAGCAACAATAGGTCATAATGAGTATGACTACAAAAGAAAGTGGTGGTTAGAGAAACACAGCTCACTTCTTTGCTAAAAGTACAACCTAACACATGATTGAGAGAACTGCTGTACTGTCTCCTCCCCATAAGGAAATGTCAGGTTAAACCTAAGTTTTTATTATTCCCCAAATACAAATTTGGTCACTCCTCCAATCCTAACACAAACCCTTTCCTTGTCAAGTCTTCTGGAATAAAGGTTCTGGAAGAAAGGTCCAGAATTGTGCAAAGTGCATTCAAGAATTTAAGATAAATGAAGTAGCGCCTACAGTGTGCCATAGAACTCTGCTATCAGTGCTACAGTCCATAAGTCTCTGCTTTTGCTCATGTGCCCAAAGGAAGTCAGGTATCCAAGAATGCCTATACTTGGGGCTGATCTTCCCCTGAATATTTCCTGGACACCCTCCCTAAAGATTTCCCCTCTTGACCAAACAATCCTTTATCACCTGAATGACCAGAGCTGAGAAAGCTTCTAAAAAATCAGTGACATTAATAGGTAGAAAGGTAAGTAGCTATAGAATAAAGACTTCAAAGCAATTGCTCAAACATTAACTACTTTGTTTTACAGCTTCAGTTGCTGAGATAAATCCCCACCTCTTTTGCTTACAACAGTATTTATAGGTACTATTTTCCTTTTATGACTAATACCTGTAGTGAAAATTAGTTTGAAGACTATAGGTAGTAGATCAGCTTAATTTTTTTACCTTAACCCAATTGCTAAATTGGATAATATAATTTTGATTTATTTTATGGTGTTTTTTTTTCTTTTCTCCTTGTGGATCTTCAGAGTTATTTGAAATTATCGAACCTTCTTTTAGAACATAAGATGTCCCAGTCATTTTTTTGTCCTAAAATTATGTATTCAAAAAGAATTTATTTAAAATAAAATGCTAAATGATAGTATTGATCATATGGTATTATACCATAGACTTAAATGCTCATGGTTACTGAGTTTGAAATTTTTTTAATACTGATTAAGATTCCTGGCTGAAATAAGGAGGTAGATTGTAGTTACAGAGAACCTTTAATGTAAGGTATCTGGAAAAGTTGCCTGATATTGGCAAGATTTAATTTCTTTGTTTACTTCTGTAGTTGTTAGTCATACATGTTCTTACTTGCTTATTGCCTATATAATAATTCCAATCCTGCCCTACATTTCCTATAAAATCCCATTCTCTTCTCTTTACCATGAGATTATCAAAATGCCGTAGCCTTGGCATTGAACTCACATAATTCCAATCAGTTCAACTGATTAAGAAACTGAATTCCAAGCAAGTTTAATAATTTAAAAATCCCCTGTAAAGCTTTAAATTTGAATTCTGATAAAAATTTAGAGATCATCAAACCCATTAAAGGCTGAAATACTCACCATTCCTTTTGTAATCTACAAGAATCTGGCCTAAAGGTATGTTTGTAAATTTCCAGATAAATGAAATGTAATTTTTGTCATTAAAATATATAAACAAGGGAAAGCAGGAAATGGGTTGAGACTGGCTTGTCAGGAGATCCACAGTCAAACTGTTAAAGCTGTACTGAAACCTCTTAAGAATGGAAGAGTGATTTTACTGGCACAATAAGAATTACGGAGTTTATTTTATCTGTCAACATAATTTAAAGTATTCTTTGAATAAAAATATGCTTATTTTCTTTAGTACTATATTGTAATTCTGTGTATATGTAAATATTAACCAAGTTGCACTTTTAAACAGTTTTCCAATAATTTCAGATTTTGACAAATATTTTTCTTTTGCTTCTTTCAAAATCCCAGGGTATGACTTAAATTCTTGCAGTTTAAAGTCACTCAGTCATTCTCTTCTCTCTTCAGCTTGATTGTGTTGCAAGCTTCCAATTCAGTGCTTTTCCATGAAGTTTGCTTTCTAAAATAATTTTTAAATGCATTAGCGACCTGTAAAGTGGCTTTGTAAACACTAGTAGATCAATAATCCATAGAAGTAGGAAAATGTTTTGTCATCCTGGATTGATCCAGGGAAGGTAGAATTAAACAATGTTTCTGTACCACATTACATTCCCTCTTGGTGAGGAATAATCTACCTGCTCCATGCAGCTGCTCATGGAGCACAGAAGATAGACTATCCAGCACATATCCCACTCAGGTATCTAGATGCACACATTGTCTTCTCCTGCCAGCACTTACAGATCTCTGATTGAAGTTACTGCAAGCCGAATTTTATTCTGAAATTAGAACATAACCAAATTTCACAAGAGTTTGGTTCAAGATGAAAATTTCCACCTGAACATCATCAAACAGTTTTTACGTCCAGATATTGCTAAGAAGTGATGTTGTTTCTGACTATTTTCTTCACCTAATAAAAAGTGATAGCTCTTACATTTCCTTTTTGACCCCATACAGAATTTGATGCCTTAAATTTTTTCTGAACAGGATTATTAACAAGATTATAAAAGAATTAGATCTATGTGCATAATTGTAAAACATGTTAGCAATGCTGTATCTCACTGCACTTTTTCCAAAAGAAGTCTTTCAAGTTCTAGTTTTTTTAAAAAATATTGCAGTGCAGAATATTTGCATGAATGCAAGATATTCTGAAAGATAATAAAGCTTTTGAAAATGCCAAATGGTTTCTTCAGTATGAAATCCCATAATAAACTAATAAAAGCAAAAGAGGACATATTTTGGGCTATTTATCAGGCAGAAATTTTGTGAGGAATGTCTGATACCTTGCTGGATGTTCTGCTGATTATTAGTAAGGGCAATTAGCAAAGCAGATCACAGCAGAGCAGATGTGCAGACAACAAATATAACTGTTCATTGGTGATTTACTATTTGGAGGAAACTCATCAGATATAGTGTTTCACTAGAATATTAAACGCGCCAAAAATACTAGGCTCTAGACTAGGAACTCAAAAGCAGAAATAAAGGCAACAAGATACATTAAGTGCATCTCAAAGTTCAAAACATGGCCACAGCCATAGTTCAAGAAGTAAGATATAGAAGGAGTTTCGGCTTTTCAAAGAACATGCTGCCATTTTGACTGTGTACACCAACAGATGAAAGGTATCGGGAAAGGATAAACAACAGACATGAGATTGTCTTCTAAAAACAGGTTAAATGAAGTTGAAGATTTCAGTAAGAACGGTCCCCAGGGAGTTCAGACCTGAAAGTATGATACATGCAAGAACGTTATTGGTGGTGTTATCCTAAAAAATGGTCAGAATTGTACTTTCCTATGTTATAGTACTGGTGAAAGTTTGACATCTGTACTCCTGAATAGCAGAAAATGGAGGGAGGTGGTCTACACAGGTGGAGAGTTTTGTTCGCTTGCTTTCTTTTTGCTTTTGCACACAAGAAGACAAGATCAGCAAAAATGAACATTTATCTTCAATGCTAAGCAGCATGAAAATAATGTTCCCATATCCAGAAATAAGGTGAGTGAAATCATCAGAATTACAAGCTCAATTAACACTTGAGTTCAAACAAATTTTTATAGTATTTGATAAAAATTAAGGAAAGCAGAGAAAGTTCCTGAATTTTCACAAAAAAAACAAGCAGAGGGCTACATAAGAAAAAAGCCTGTGAATCATCAAGGGATATCAGAGAAACTGCTAAAGATGAGCCTTATTAAAAGTCACTGAAATTCAGTATGTGACAAAAAGCATATGCCCACACTCTAGAAGCAGTTATGAGGGGGTGGTCTCAACCAAAAAGAGATCTTCTTGAAAGATATCAGCATGGCAATTCCTCAGCTTGACATGAAAGAAACATTTTTAAATGCACATGCAAATCATCTGTGATCCAAAAAGTTATTAACTAAATAATTATTTTCCTAGGTTCAAATGAACAGAGGCAACGAAAAATGCATACAGCCAAAAATAAGCCCGGGCAAGTAAAATAGATGACATTCCCAACAATGTTAAAAATAGCCCTTGGAAGAGGAAGATGTTCATTGCTGCCAGAAAAAAAAATAATCTTTTAACTTCCCTGAGACAGTCTTGCCAAACGTAAGTGAATTGGGGATTATGTTTATCAAGTGTTTCATTTTTAGATGAAGTATCTGTTATGAAATTACCTTGGAGACATATTTCACAACAAAATACAGGTGAGATCCTACTTCCCATTATTCCAGTGCAAAATGTCTTAGTGGAAAATAGCAGGAAAATAATGAAATACGTCCTACCAAAATGATGCAGACAGGCATTGATGCTTATTCAGTTACGTTAAAAAGTACAATAGTACTGGTGAAATATAGCGTAACAGCACCAACTTTTTAAGACCTGCATTAGAAATTAACATTGGGGTATCTACTGACCTGCTGGTGTGTATTGACAAAGAAGGCAAAACGATACACTCAAAATACAAAGTTCCAGGAATTACCAATATTTTTTGAAAACCAGATTGTATCCACCTCTGGTGGGACACAGCTGTCACTAACAGCAAAAGCACACAGTAGTCAGCCACAGATGGGCACCTACAGCACCTAACTGATGTCTGCAGATCCCAGCAGGCAGAGAATTTAGCTGTTGAGATGAATGTTCAAGAAATCCTCATAGACACAATTATTACATTAGGCTACAATACAGAAGTCCTAGAACATGCCACAGCTAAAAGCAATAGATTAAACAAAGCTAAACAATGTGCTGAGATCTACAGAACACTTAATATAAAAGCACTTCAGGTTTGCTCACTGCCTATTTATCAAATTTATTATACACTGTTGATGTTTATTAGCAGTTTGTTACATTTGGCTGGGAGGAAGGCAACAAATAATGGTAATTTTTAAAAGCATGCAGAATATGCCATATTGATCAACAAAAACTCTTAATCAGTAAGATAGCTAATGATCCAAGTGTGTTTTGAATTCCCAGATTTAGAGTGGCTTTTCAGGCTGAGACAACCTGTACACTGCAAAGACATGACTTTCCCAAACTTTCTCTTTTCTTCCAGGAAAGTGCACAAATATCAGTGGGTTGGTACCACTAAAGGGAAATCAGAAAGTCTCCATCTTCTCAGCTTCACTGCTTTCAAAGTTTAAAAATCTGTTGAAGGGATGGGGGAGAAGAAGTCAATAAAATGAAAGGTGAACCTCACTGTCTTGAGTGCAATGCCAGTGTATATTCATCTGCAAAAGGCACATACTGAAACATCCCAATTGCAGGCAGAACATACTATACAAAATACATACAGGTTTCATGTCATATATGCCTTACTTATATTTTGACACTGGATTTCAGCCAGAGTCCTCTGAGAACAGGAATATTTTATTATCAGCCCACAACATAATGGTGAGTCTCCTGGCTTTTCTTTAGCACAGTAACACAAGACTCGTCAGATTCGGCGAAGCATCTGACCAATCGTTCTCATAGCTCTGCTTTGTCTCCATGTTCTTGGAGTAAGATCATTCTCTGCTTTTGCGTGTTTCCCTGTCAGATCCCTTCATTACTCTGACAGAAACTTACCTGTGCCAGAGTAAGTGGAGACAACTGAAACCAAATTATTTTCATAAGAGATTTCCCTCAATGCTATTTTCTACTGCACTTCACAAGGTCCACTATGGAACAGAGGCAGGACCTAGAATACCACAACATTCAGGATTTTCTGCAACTGAACCTGATCACTAACATATTTCCTGTTGTTATTTAAAAAACCCAAAAGATTATGACCTATGCTTTCCATGTCTCTTCATGTCAAATGATACGCTGTATTTCTGCTTTCATTATTGGAAATATGCCATATAGCACCTGAAGGGCTCTCACAAAAGTTGTTGCACTGCACACTTATTACTCTACCTTTCTGTCTTTTTTACACAGTATTTTGATTCCATGTCATGTTAGAAACATTGTTGTACAAAGGCATGATAAGGGTAAAGGGAATTGATTTAAGCTGATTGATATTAGATTGGACATTAGGAAAAATTTCTTCAACAAAAGAATTACCAAGCATAGGAATAGCTAGGTTGACAAGGGATGTATATGAATCTACCATCCCTGGAGGTATTTAAAAGACCTGTAGATATGGTGCTCAACTACATGGTTCAGGGATGGGTTTGGAACTACTCCAAGCTGGTAAGCTCTTGACCTTTCAGAGCACAACCACATTGATTTAATCTTCTACTGACCTTTTTTCCTGGACAAATTTCCCTTCAAATCACTCCCACAGAACAATCTACTAGAGAATCATGCATTCTGTATTTAGAACTGTAAGATGGTTGTGATATATGGCAAGGAAGAAAAAAATTCTATTCTAGAATAATATGTCAATGTATCATACTAAAAAAAAGCCCCTCATGCTCATGCACCATCTCTTTTAGTACTTCAAGGACTAAATCGGACGCTGTCCTTGTGCTTTGCTTTTAGACTCACTGACTCAAGTGCATATTTGAGGAAGAAAAGAGGAAACTATCACTCTACGTTTTCCAGAGAAAGCACTTGAGCTGCATAGGTTGCTGAAGTTTCTCTTCTTTCTTTTTTTCTTTTTTTCTTTCTTTCTTCCTTTCTTCCTTTCTTCCCTTCTCTTTCTTTCTTTGTTTTTCTTCTCCACTCAGGACTATGTAATGGGCTTTCTGCATTGTGAGGGCTGGCATAAAGAACATATTCTTTCTGAAGGGAAAGTAGAGCAGACCAAACAGGAGTAAGAGACTGGAGATCATGCCAACATACTCTACCTAGATTTTCCCTTTTCTTAGCTGATCTGGACCATGTTGCCAGTAGCTCACTTTGAAACTTTTCACTTCTCCTGAAACAACTCAGTTTTCCAATGAAACAGACTCAGCTGTTTTGTGTATGTCCCATTGAAAACTCTGTGCCCAGAGAGATGATTAATGTACATAAAAATGAGAGGTCTGAAGCAGCAAAGCCATCTGGGTGTTTGTCCATGGAATAGGTATAGCAAGTGTGCAGTAGTAAGGGTTATCCCACTAAATAAGAAATCCAATTCACATGCCACACCCAGTGTCAGCCCTTAACGATGCTTACCTGCCCCACTTGGGGGCATCCACACCACAGCAGGGCGTGACCCTGATAGGTTCAAACTGGTTTTCTCTGGGTAGATGTTGAGTCTATGCCATGGGATGCTGATCTTCAGACCCATCTCTTGGATGGTGGACCTCTCAGGCCCCCATGTCAGGCCCACCTCCTGCTTCACTGTTGCCTTACAGTGCAGTGAATGCTGCAGACCCCAGCTCTGACCCCTGCTAAGACCCTTAAGGGTGGACATGACCTGTGTGGAGCAGCCTAAGTCTCACCCCCTTACGAGGGGGGTCTCAATGCTCCCTAGTGCTTACTGTCCATGCCAGGATTCCTGGCATTAAGACTGGGGGTTAAATTCTAATGGTGGCTTGCGATTCATAAAAACATCTTAAAGTTTTAGCCAGTATTCCAAATTTGGAATGATAATATGTTCAATAGCAATGATTAAACTTCTTTTTTTTTATAAATGTACAATTAAAGCTGAGCCCCTAAGTGGTTCTTCATTGCTTCAAGACTTTTATGCCTTCCCAACACTACAGTACTTCCTAGAATCTTACCTAGTTGATGACAATGTGATTATTATTAACATTTTAATACTTTAAAAAATACCTTTTTAACTAAAAAGTATCTTAACACTGATGTATTTCTTTACATCCACATAGACACTAAGGGTTCCCTTTAATTTTGCTTACTTGTCTCAAAAAATTGAGACAATCTTTAGTAATAACCTTTAGTACTTTGCTCAGCAAAAGGTATATTTAGATCTAGTGAGCACTGTACATAACCAACCCAGTTAGAAAAAAATGTTGGCAATATGAAATGGTTATTTACTCCCTATGGGTGCATAAGCAATAAACATATAGTTGTAGTCAATGACAACACTGAGACTTCACTGATAGGGGACACAAACACGGGAAAAGAAATGGCAATGAACCAATATATTTATATTTAAAACTGTGATATCTCAATCCTGGATTCAGGAAATCAATCATGAAATCATTAAATTCAAATAAAGGTATTTACAGCAAAGAAATTTATGATTAAATGCTTGCAGGATTTTTTGGCTTAATCTAAGATTCCTGGTGATGTGCAACAAAGCCATTTTATATTGAGACTGCATTCGTACGAACACTAGATTATGCTCCCTGAGTTAGATTTAAGTTGACCCATCAATAGACAAAGAAAGCTTACACAGAATTCATGATTTCCCAACTGTACTCTGCCTTAAGGTGAGCCGCTCCGGGCACATGTAGTCTAAATGTCAAATCAGAGGCTAACAAGGTGCCTTAGAAATCATTGGGCTGTCTTTTAAGATAGGGAGACAGGCCTCATTGAGTCAGTAGAGAGAAGTGTCTGAGGAGGGCATTATAAAGAGCTGATTTGAATTTACTGGCTTCATAGGCTCATTCCTTCTACATTTCTGCTGGACCTTTTCAGGCAGTTTATATTTCTGCTTTCTTCAAATGGTTATACTTACTTTTGCAACATTTACAAGTATTTCTGTTACACAAATCTCTTTGTCTGCATAGATTTTGACTTACTAAAGACAGTTCACCTATCTGAGACACTGACACATATAAACATTTTGGTTTTCCCCACAATTTAATTGTTTAGATTATATATTCTGAGACATAGTAATTTTATGCAAAAAAAGCCCCAAGCAGAAAAATTAATATTAAAACATACAAAAAAATGTATTTTCAATAAAACATCCTCATTTGACTTTACAATGCATAGCCAACACTACTTTCTAGGAAGAGAAAAATATTTCCTTGTGAACTATGCAAATCCTAGTCTGCCTTTCTTTCAAGAAGAGTAAAGGTTTCTAGTTCTATGACTAAATAACCCTTTTCTGTTTTTGTAATTAAATTCATTGCTCATATGAATGACTCTGATACAAGAGCATCACTACAGTGCAATTTTCTGAATGCGGAGAAAATAAGAGTTTGTTACCACATTTTTGTGGTAATACATAACCTATGTTTCCCAAACAGGGTGATACTGTAGCACATCAAGTCCTTATGAGATAGTAAATAAGCGGTAGCAGTAGAAAATAGCTATTAGTTAAGTTATTTACTATTAAATGTACCTGTAGTTAAGAAGGAGTTCTACTTGCTGGCAAGAACCCAATACCACCTTAATCCTCTGCTGTGCTGCAAGGTGACTGCAGGGGGACTCCTGTCTGCAGAGACAACTATGCTGACTTCTGGCAAGTTGGTGTGACCAGCTGGAGAAAAGGCTGTGCCAGACCTAAACTGCCTGGAGACTCCACCTCCACTCACTACTTCTACAACTGGATCCTGGTCCTGAGCCCAGCACCAGCATCTACTGCAACACCAATGCCAGCCTACACCTCGACCCCTCTGCAGACACTATGTACAAGACCAACCCAACCCTGTCCATTTCCAGGTGAGAAGTTGCTGCAATTCTTTAATCTGCTGCAGGAACTCTTGCAGTTCCAAAGGGGAAATATTGGGGTACACATGACAGAGAGCACTCTGGACCTGATTAGCATAAGAGATTCAATAATCTGGATGCCTTGGCAAGAGCAAACAGAACTTTGAGGATTAAACCAGGATTTACCAGAAAAGAAAATTACATCAACTTCTGCAAGCAAGAGATATTGTAAAATTCATAAGTTTGTTTATGTGATGGTTAACCCAATCACTGTAGTAAAAAACTACGAGTCTTCCTAGAATAGTATATAAACATGTATGGCCCACAATGAATTTAGATTCTGGCCATAACCCAGTCATTCTCTCTGCCTCTCTTCATTGCCGATAGGGAAAAATATCTTGAGCAGCGGGATGGATAAGCTCCAGTGCTGGCTGCACTGTGGATGACAATCCTGCCCTTCCGGGGCAATGTGTGTTGATCCAAAGCAGCCTCACTGCCAAAACCTGCTCTGTCCGGCCCTCGCCTCCCTCTGCATCCATGTAAATGCTGATATTGACTTAGTTGTTGTAACAAAGTTGCCTATTTTCACAGCTAACCATGTTTGCAGTCCTATTCGTTCTCCTGACAGTTTTTAAGTGTCATTTTGCATGATAAATCTGCATGTAACCATGCAATATATATTTTAGCAAATAATTCCTTCAAAAAGATATGAGTTTTCATGTTTCATGTGAAATAGATCATGAATGGATGAGAGAAAAAAATGAAAAGCATTTTAGCTTTACAGTTACAGCATACCCGTATGTGAATTATTCAATATGATTTTAAGAAAATAACAACATTCATCTCTTTCTGCACCACACCATCATCTTTTCTATTTTATGATAGGCATTACAATAATTTTTAGAAAACTGAGAAGTAAAATCATAGGCCATAAAGTTGCTTTTGGGAAGGATAGCCTGAAAAGCAAACTGTTCCAGACAATGCTTTCAAAGTTTATCACTGAGAGACATATACCCATGTATTCTTCATGCAGTGGTAGTGACAGTGAACATTCTTTTCAGAAGAATGTGCTTTTAATCAAGTCTGATAATGATTTGGCAGCTATTTACTCATTCTAAAATTTGTAGAGATATTCTTCCAAAGAATCATACTGCTTCATGAGATGCATATGCTATTAACAGTCTTAAGCCACTCAAGTAAAAAGTATGTTTTCACATGAAATACAAAAAATGCCCTCTAATCTGTTACTTTAAAACATGCTATCTAAGGCAAATTTTATTTCTCCCATATTTCTTACTTTAAACTTTTGTATCAATGCACAAATAAACAGTTTAACAGAATAAGCACTTCCAGAGCTTGAGACTTGTACAGTTATCCATTAGCTAACATAATAGCTAAAACGTGTCCAGAAACAACAGACACAAAAAAGATTTGACTATGGAAATGAAATATTGCAATTGACTGCTCATGAAAAGAAGTTTACATTTATGCTCTTCAGATTTCTCAGTTTTATATGTATAGTTTTACTCGTTACAAGCTTGGTCTATTGTGACCACAGTATTATCTAAATCAAAGCTGACTTTGAATTCTGATTTTTTTTTCACCAAGAGCCTCAAAATGTTCTGCCACATACTCTGCCCATTTCCATTGACTTTATCTCAATGCCTTCAGTTCTGCAGTTTGTTACAGCCCTTGTAAAGAATCTCTCAAGTGTCAGAGACTGATCTCAAAAAGCTCTTTACACATGGATGTGTGCACATTTATGTGTGAAAGGGACAGAAGAGTAAGATGAAGACTTCTGAAAGAACTACAAAGATATAAGGTCTTGAATTTCCTAACACTGGCAAAAAGTGTCTGTTAAACTGCTGGTTTGAAATTGAATCATAAAAACATGCATGGAGAAAAACCTAAAGGCACAGGAAACAGAAAAACAAGTAAATAGAGTTGATTTCATTTGTTTATTTAATTACTGCTTATTCCATGCTTAAATATAGAGAGCTGTCTCAAGAAAGACTAATATTTATTTGCTTTTAGAATTTGATTCATTGTATTAGTGCCGCATCTGAATACAAAATCTTCCTATAAATTTACATGATGAGTCTTCCATTATGTTTAGTTTTGCTCCTATTGTGGGGAAGATACGACCACAGAGGTCGGAGGCACAAGAGGCATGCAGCCACTTGAAAACATATACCACACAAATTAGACACAATGTAGTCCTCAAAAAAATTTAGACAGTTCTAGAATAATGAAATCAACCCTTTTTATGAATGATCTTGGTCTTATAGCATTACAACATTGTTTCCCAGCCTAAATTGCTTTAGTCTTTTCCCCTGTGTTGAAATAGTGCTTATCCCCTTTTGGACTGATAATAATATTTTTCATAATTCTGGTATGTGTGTTCTTCATTCCCATGCTTAACTTTTCACCACATATGAAAAATCCAGTATTGATCGTATTTACCTTCCTTTGGGTGGTTCAACAGCGGCCACACATTTTGTTTGCAAAACCTAAGGGCTGAAATACAACCAGTCCTGCAATTACTGCTGCAGGTATCTCAGGGGAAAGTGAAATCTCATTGGATTTTCACACTATTTTTATGACCAAAAGTATATGCTACTTATTGAAGACAATGTTTTCAATTGCTTTATCATTGACTGGGACACAGAAGAGGGAAGAAGCTGTCATAAAACATGGAAAAATACTGCGCTGGGGCTTTTCAGCCTCCACAGAGAGGTGAACTTGGAGGTGGTGAATCAAGGGTAAAAAGACCAGAGAATCGACATGAATAACACCCGCAGCAGAGCAATTCTTCAGTGTGCCTCCACTCTCTGACAGCACACAGAGCTTTTTGTAAACAGCACATACTGCAGGATCCCTCCTCCTCGCTACACAGACAAACTGTACAATTCATCCANNTGTACAATTCATCCAAGCCAACCAGGACAAATGTTATTTTTTCCATGAATAGAGTCTGTATTCAAAAATCTTTCTGGATAAATTCACCTAGTTTTGCAAATCTTATTCCAGTCTAGCAAACACCTCTTTCATAAAGTCCCTTTATAAGTCTTGGCTAAAATTATGTAATAATGAGTTTAGGTCCAGCAGCTAAAAGGCCTAATTTTAACAATGAAGTCAGTAAGAGGGAGAAGATGATGACGTACAATTTGGTGGCTCAAATCCAGTCCAAATAGTCAGTAAAGTAAAGTAAATACTTCTAGTCTGGCTTTGGTCTGCTCTTCCTTTGGGCTGCACCTGCTGAAAGACTCATTGATGTACAGTATATGAAAATATTATGTCTTATGTGCACTATTAATGTGCTCAGCAGTCACAAGCAGACATAAAATTACAACATTTTAATCTGTTTATTAAGAAACAAACCATATATTCTTGTTACAGGAGATATTTAGGATTTGTTTTCACTCTGCAGGTTGCACATCAATACTGTCCTAAATAATAAAAAGCTAAAAGTATAGTCTTTAGATACTATGACACAACTATGCAGAAAAAAATCCAACATTTACATCTATTGAGCTATAGCCCTATTTTACTTCAAGTTCCTAAAGAGAGATAGAGAGTTTAAGGAAGGAGAACTAATGCTCCGACTGTTTCACTGAATTTCATATATCTTTACTGCTGTAGTCAAATAATTCAGTTCATGATCCTTAAGAAAATTTAAGGAAGCTGCTATTTTGAAGCAGCCTTTCCAGAAAATAAAATAAATAACCAAAAAAAAAAAAGGTTTGGTATTAAAACTTCAAGTCTCATCTTTTGAGTACTTAGGAGATAGAGCATTGCTGTTTGAGTATCTCCTTCAATTCAGAACTTTCTTTTCTAAGCACAATGATGCTGACTGGCAGCTAACATCATCAGGACACAATGGAAGAAAAAGGACTGAATTACTAGTGAGCTAAAATTCCAAAACAGGCAGCCATAATCAGAGATTATTTTGCATCCTAAAGATAAATTAGATTAGTTTGTTTTCTTCTGAAATATCTCTTGGAACACTCCAATAACGATGTGGATACACCTTTGGCTACACCTATATATGCTCTATGAAATAAAATAAACAATGAAATGAAATAAACATAATGCAGAAACACTGCTCTTGCCATACTGAAAGAAAGAGCATTATTTTTTCCTGCAAAGTCTTTGTTCCACTAACATCATAGTCTATGTGCATCTTTCCCACCATACAAAGTGATTGCAAGGTTACAGAGGTAGGGAAGGATTTAGGTATTTCTCCAAGTCTATTGCAAATTCCAGTTTTGCAAAGAAACGCTGGAGGATCACCATCTTTGCCTTCGCTGCATGTTCTGATTGGTGCCTGCCATGACAGGACTACTGACTTCACGCTGCCAGACATTTCTTTCGAAGTGAGAATGTGTGGACAGTCATTGAACACACCTTTGAAATGTTCAGGGCTAATTTTCATAAGGTTTGAAAAAAGTGATTTTTAAAGAAAACAACAACTTTGAAGTTCTATTTGAAATTATTCTCGACATTTGAGGACTGTGGTACTACCCACTAAATTCAGTGCTGGGAGTCAGTTGCTGCCTGTGCATTTCTTTGATTAGTGTCTCATAACTAATAAAATGGGCCTTGAGGGGACACTGAAATTTTCAGCAACTAAGGTGACCTGGTTATTGGAGAAATGAAAAGATATTTGCAATGCAATTCCCCATATCAATAACTGCATTACACATAAGGTTAGGCAGAAACTGTTCTCTTAAAGAGTGTGTTATAAAAGAGAAAACTTTCAGTAAATCATTCCCTATAGGTTACAACTGTAACTTTAATATATAGCAGAGTTGCCAGATTCTTTCCTTCCACTTTACAATGGACTAAACCCTTACAATTCCTGCATTAAACGTGACCTGTCTCTTGTCTTCCATGCTGTACCCAAGAGTTTGGCTAAGTTATATTTAGGTATTATGAAGAAGGGACCACAGATGCAGTACCTGTTTACTCCTTAGTTACAAAGTTATTAACATGAAATACTCATCATGTCTTCAGTCTCTAGCTACAGACATGTTTATCTTGAATACAATTCCATAAGACATTGTCATGAATTATCAATGTTGTTCAAGACTACTACATTCCTTAAGGGAGCTGGTTTTTCCTCACTAAACAGCAGTTTTGTCCTTGTAAGTATTAAATGTAAATGTAACTAAAGACCACAGTTGTTCCCTCATGAATGAAGTTGAGCCATTATGTGATTCTCTATCTGACCACACAAGGTGGTGAGACCTTGGAACAAGGAGAGAACACAGTTATTGAGAGTTTACATTTAATCTTAAGATCCTTGGGTTCATCTCTTTCTATTCACCATTTGCTTCACTACTTAGCACCACAGG
>VZTR01020146.1:10280-24582 GCA_013400775.1 Chaetops frenatus | reverse complement strand
AAAAAAAAAGGAGAATATTGTTATAACCTGGTCTTTGCAACAGCTCTTATTTCTTTCCATTTTCTGATTGTGTGTAATTTGATATTCTGTAGTCTAATTTTCAGGAAAATGCGTATCAGATCGTTTTTGGGTTTATTTTTTATTTTCCTTNTCTAAAGACAAAGGTGTTCCTGACTAGCAATTGAAATTTGGATATTTAGCACCAAGCATGTACAGCAGCAACAACTAGGCTTTTGTTCTTGTTCCTCATTTGTATATAATTCCCTGCACATTCAAAGGATTACACACTGTTTATGCATCATGCAATCTCACTGAGTCCTGTTTCCTTAGAGTACTTACTCCTGCTGCTAAAAGGAAAATAGTTTCAACAATCCTCTTTTGGTGCCAAAGCTGCTGCTACTGAATGAACACATCCTGCCTGCAATACTGTGATTGATCCCTGAGATCCCTGTATCCAACCGGAGTTCAAAAGAATTCTGCTGTTGAAAGGACTAAAATTGGTATTCCTTTAAGATTTACCGGCAAACTAAAGCTCCTTCATGTAACACAGATACTGCTCTGCCTTTAAACTCAACAGCACACCAAAGTGACACTGAACAAGTTCAAACTTTGAATAGCCTTGACAGCACACAGCACCTTAAGACTGGCATTTCCTAGCTCAGAATGGTCCTTAGCTCATGAGCAATAGCTAATGTCACTGAACTTAGCCATAGCTTGCAGCTCCACTCTGAAGTAGGACTCTTATACTTGGGACACATTCAAAACAATAAATTCTAAATAATCTAGCACACAGCAGCTCTTTGCAGTTACTGTTAAGGCCACCTTTGCAGCTTGTCAAACCCCATTGCCTTTAAAAGCTCCGTTCTGCTACTAAAAGTACAATTCAGACATCCATATAACCTCTTGCAGGGCTTGGTAGGCTAAAAAGATAGGCTTTAATAGATTGCTTTGAAGAATAGGAAGGTTTTCCTGTAACAAAGACCTTTGTAGGTGATATATGAAGGCTGGTATTACAACCAACCTTAAGAGAAATAGGCGTTTAGACTAGAGAGACATCATTTTTATAGCTTACTTCATAAAAGAATCTCATGCTCCATCCACACACACAAATGTTTCACCTTCTCTTTTTAATTGTCTCACCTTCTCTTTTTAATTGTCTCTTTTCTGGAGAGATAAAAGACTACAAAATGTATTGTTTTCTATGATGGTCCAAAGTACTTCAAGGCTGCAAAGATTAAATATTGGTGAATTTAAACTTATCTGTTACTGACCCTGTATTGCCCATGTTGCTAGTTTTATGCAACAATCTTCTATAGGGTATCATAGCTGAAACCTAGTGTTATTCCTCCAGCACAGCCAAAGAAGATTTTATTTTAAAAAGAGACTGCTACATCAGTAACTGAACAACCAACATGTAATATATGTATGCATGTATGCCCATATATAACATATTGAACTGTAATCAGCACTAAGACAGACCTCACCAGCATATTGCTTAGTTCTAGCCAAATGCTCTTCAGTGAATTTTGAACCTTCAGAAGTCCATGTAGATTGCAGAGATTAATAGTGGCATGGAGTTTTCCCCACAGAGTACATTTCATTGTCAAGCAGAAGGCCAATTGGCCAGGGCCAATTTACAGCAGAAATGGAAAACTGCTAAGGAAAGTGTCACCTTTTTATTCATAAAAGGTAAACCGTGATGCCTATCCTTCCATGATTACACCCCAGGCAATACCACAAAGCTCACTGCTTCCTTCCATTGTTTAGTGCTTAGTTACAGCTGCTCTTGTCCCATGTTCCACACAACTTAAATGCAATAATATTATATTACATTCTCATTACACAGGGGAAAGCTGATAATCATAATGTCCCTTGAGGTATATATTTACATAGTTTCTAGTTAAACAGTATATGTTACTCAACAGATTCTTTTAACAACTCTGTTACTTTTTTTAAAAAAACTTTCAGATTCATAAATGATTTCTTTTCAAATTCTTCCACATCACTATTGAATGGTTTCGTTAGATTGATTGATACCTAGTGAATTTTACTGAGAATTAATCACTGTCCCTTTTGGGGAAGTGTTTTCATCCAGTCACTAATTCTCAGCAAGACATGCTGGGCCAAGGTCATTAATATCTTAGGATTTATAATAGTAGATAAAAAAAGAAAAGTTTAATTTCTCTATGTCCTGCCACCATCATACTGAATATTTCTATCCATTTAGGCAAAGAGAAAAATGTTTTCTTCATTCTGGTTGAAGCTACCCCTACTTTGGAAACTGCTAAAATAACCCGTCAGAAGTGATTTATATTAATAAATATTCTCTTCTTTTATTAAACCACAAAGTAATAAAAAGGGGGGTCAGAAGCATTAGGTTCACTTTTTCAAGGGAAATATTAAGGCACAGAGAAGAAAGAACTATTTAAGGCATAACATACGAAGGCAACAGTGGCACACCTGGGAGTAACTGTGAAGCTTCAGAATTTATCTACTTGCCATGCAGGTCCTGTATACTAGGATTAGGGAACTCTAGACCAAAGTCTTTAATCTGTCTGTCATTTTCTACAGGATATTTAATCTTGTGTCATTCTTGTGATTTCTGCCTCAGTATTCTGTAAAGTAATTTTAAATCTGTGAAATAGCCAAAATAACAAATGTTTGTGTTTTGGCCAAAATTCAAAGAGCTGAGGTTCCTGACTTCCTCCTAAACAAGAATCTGATGTTTTCGATTCTCTCTCAGGGTGTCAGAAACTGAAATTCAAATCTCCTCACAAATTAATTTGAACACAGATTTCATATTTCTAAAGGAAATAGCCAAACCAAGAGGCTGTTGAAAGGGAGTTTCTTCCTTTCTCAGAGCTATTCATTTAGCAGAAGCCTCTCCATTATTCGCTGGCCCTATTAAAATAAAAATAATAACAGCTGGCAGACCTGGAATTCATGCCCTGGCTCCAAACTTTGCATTGGTGATTACGTATAAAAACCAGACATGGTCAAAGACAAAAGGCAGAACAGCTCACTACTTTCACCTAAGATGATTCCATAGCGTTCAGTCTTAGTAATAATGAGTCAAATACCCTAACTTTAGATCTTTGGTTAAAAAAAATTGGGTTCTATGAATTCATTGTACAATCGTTGCTTGTGTCAAGGGTTTGTTTTGAATTTTATTTTAAAAATAGAGTTTTAAAATCAATACTCTAGGCAAAAGCTTATTTACACATCCCTATAATAATTTTTCAGATATCCAATCTTCTTCATCAAAATTACTTTAGACAAACACAGGGAGTTTGTGTAGGATATTTTGCTTCCCTGATGATTTCTAGGCTTAGACTTTATAAATGGCAACAATAGTTTTCGATTTGTAAGTTTTTGTCCCAACCATGTTGAAAATATCTATGTGTAGTATATCTATATCTATAGTATATATATCTATATATATATATCTATAGTAGACCTCTGCAAAAGGAGTAGTCCCTTGCTACTGAATGTGAAGTATAAGGAGTCACATAATACACAAAATGGTACATTGTGGCAACATAAAGGCGATGCTGAAGAAAATTTATTTTTCCACTCTATCAAATAGGTTATAGCGTATTTTATTGCACATCATAAAACTGTATTCCAGCAAAAGGCAGTTACCTTACTCTTCAAGACTGGTATAAAAGACTTTAGTTCTGTTCCATCTTCATAAATTACTTCAGTATCATGAAAGCCCTGTACATCAAATCAGTAAAAATACACCTTGGGTCTTGAAAACTTGAGGAAGAAAAAAGTTGAAAAAAGTTGATCACTTTTTAAAAGAATATCTGTGTGCTTCTGATTTCAAAAGGAGCTGCAGATTAATTGTGAAGCGACCAGGGACAGATATTCTTCAGGCACTTCATAACTAGAGCTCTGAAAGAGTCCTTGGGTAAGAATAAGCCCAGAGATGCTGAGTGGGGCACAAGAACCATGTGTATTTTCCAAAGCTTAACTTGCACTTGCAGGTCTGGAAGGACCTCGGCCCTGCAGTGCGCTGGGCTCCTGCTTCCCCTTCCCAGTTCCCATCTTGGATAAAGATTGACAGCTTCTCTTTGGGAATGGGCCAATTTCGGAATAGCTGACCCCGTCCCCCCGCCCTTTCGGCGGGCAGAGGACGCCTGAGGTGGGAACCGCCGCAGCGAAACTGTGCACGACCCTCGGGAGATGCCGGGGCACAGTCGCTGCAGTTTCCCTAAAGGGCACGGAAAGCAGCCGTCCCCGCGGGAGGGCAGCCAGAGAGCAGAATTCGGAGCTGGGCAGAGCAAAGCAGCTTGCTCTTGAGCCAGGGCCGGCGTTGCCGGCGCTCCCCACGACCCCTCTCGCCCCAGGCCCAGCCTGGCAGCCCGCGGTGCCGCCCGTGCCCCAGCTCCCGGCGGCAGCGCTCGGACATGGCTCGGGCATCACCCGGACATCACCCGGACATCTCTGGGGCATCTCTTAGACATCGCTTGGGCATCTCTCGAGCACCACTCGGACGTCGCTCGGGCATCTCTCGGACATGCTGCCATCGCGCGGGCAAGGGCGGCACTGCCACCCCGGCGCCCATCCCCGGTGTCCCAGCGCCCCCGCCCCTCCCCGCTCCCGGCCGGCGCTGGCACAGCTGGCGTGTGCGCTCCGAGCACTGAAACCAGACCCCGCTTAAAGATTAATAACCCTCAGCAGCACACGAGGTGGTTGCAGTCGGATATTGCTCATTTTATCCGTGTGTGCTCCCAAATGCTTCCACGATTCTGTCCCCGCTGGGGAGCCGGCAGCCGCGCAGGGCGCGGGGCCACCGCCAGCCTCCGGGCTGCCAGCAGCGGCGCGCTCAGAGGCGGCTGCTGAGTCTGAGCAGAAAGAGAGGTTTCGGATCTTGATTTTAGGTAGGCTCGTTTCTAACTGGAACGTGAAGGCCCTTATGCCACAGGGCAGACTCGTGTAGGTTTAATGCATGAGAGGCAGGAACTAGGATACGTAGCTGGGCTGACTGGGAGCACCGGGTAAGGCATTGAAGTGTGACTGTCATTGTAAATGAGCTATAGGGAGTGATCTTCACGATGAGGCAGTGCTTGTTTTTGTTGGGATTACTAAATAATTTTCTAGTCCTCTGCTAAGAGGTGGATGTCTGTAATTTGTGTAATCCACCGCAGTTTTTCTATGGATATGGACAGAATGTTCATCCATGTGTGCATTGAGAAAAAGAAAGGGCTCCCATCAGAATTCCTTATGCCACATATACTAAACCAAGGTACATCAGTTTGTGGTACCTCCTCACTTCAAGCAAGATGAGAAATGTACTCCAACAAGGGAGATGAAATCCTTTGTTTCCATGTTTGCCCCTTCCATACCAAAACACTTAGTTTCAAGTTTCACCGGGACTAATGACCAGTTTTGTCACTTGTTATTAAGTTATTACCTTTAGTCATGACTTGCTTTCCCCATCTGCTAAATAGACCTAATGAAACGTACCTCATTTGTCAAGAGTTTTTAGTGTTACTTCAGTAATTGTAAAAAATATGGGTAGGACATGATCTGAGTCATAACACCTAGCTGGGATGCAATCTGACCTCACCAAATTCAAAGCAAGCTCTAATTGAATGAAGGGTGAAGGCTGTGTTGAGCCTGTGCCAAACAGCTAATGCAATTAGTTGTTTCTTGTTTAATGCTTTGAAATAGAAAAAAACCCCACACTTCTATTGCTCAGGATTGTTACAATAAATGTTTTTCAAACACAAGAAAAATAAGATTGGAAGAAAAAAAAATTCAAAATATTCAAGCTTGCATTTTCATTCAGAAATGATATAAAAAACTGCTGGCAGCAATTAAAATCATCCTTAATTTCTATATTTTTTCTGGTACAAGTGCAGTTCTGTATTTGTCTGTGTTGAAGTACTATTACAGCAAGTATAGTTCCAAGAAAATAGTGAACCCCAGTGGTAAATATTTTTGGATCAAATTTCCATGTTACAGATCACTGTGAAATAGTTCAGTGGGTCACATTAGTGAAAAAATGCAGCACAGGTAGCTGTCTAACCTTCCTGTGCCTTAAATGATTTGCCAGTAAGCCTGTAACAGTGTCTACTTTATCCTCTGTCTTTCATTTTCTCAAATCAAATATATTTATTGAAAGGCTGGGAGAGAACAGCCAAGTGTGAAGCACTAGTCTTGCACAGGGTTAGTTGAACCACTTCAATAAGCAAAACAAAATCTCCCTTTATCCATCCCCACATAAGACTCAGCCAATTTTTAACAGAAGCCATTTGAAAATCCACTAGGCTCTGCTAACCTTAATTCTGCAGGTCAGAGCCTGTGATTGTCTAAACACACTCCTGACTGATCTCCTGAATGCAATTCCAACTACACACCCCAGCACTGAGTCTGAGTCCAGTAGTTTTATTCACCCCATCAGGAAACAAAACCAAGAATAGTTCAGCATGAAAAATGAATCAAAACAACCTCAGATTTTCAATATCAACAATGTCCATACAGACAGCCCAGAAAGCAGTGATTTTGCTCTTTATGTTTTATTTCACAGGGGGGAAAATAGCAGATGTTGAATAATAACAGGTGGAAAAAACCACCAAGAAATAAAAAGCAGGAGCTATGGAAGGATAATTTGTGAAGACAAATATGTTGAATTCACTGGAAACATAGTGAACCTCTCTATATGATCTCTCAAGCCTGACCAGCTGAAAATGAAGTCCATTGTCATCCCTTTTCTATCACCAGAGTGTAATTTTACTCTCCTGAATGGTCAGTGTGTGGGTTGTTCCACAATATATCTGATTGCACAGCATAACCAGAAGTGACTGACATTGGGAGACACTGCAAATACCAACAGCCACCGGAGGAGATTAACTCAGGGAAATACTGTCAAGGACTTCAGAATTATTTTTTTTTTTTTTTAATGTCTCCTAATCTGAGGGAACAAAACACTAATCCCCCGCAAAGATTTTGCTGGCCCAAGTAATAGCTTCTCTTTGCCTTTCAGAGAGCAACAGCATTTATGTTTTGGGCTCTTGTACCAGATTATGATATAATAAAAGAGGAGCAATTTTTAAGTTCTTTCTTTGAAGTAGTATCCTGTAAGACTAAACTATTCAATTCCGGATTTGGGGATGGGTGAGGGGGGAGGAGAGGAGCAGAGGAGCTGGGAAAAAATGGTGTTGCTACTCTGTCCATAGAGGAAACAAAGTGTGGCTTCCTCCGCCTTCTTTTTTGGCAGAGAGAAATTTTTGGAGAACAGTGCTTTCTGTTGGGCTGGCATCTCCGGTCAGTGTAGCAGAACATTGATTTCTGTACAGGGAGCTGAGNGGGAAGAGAGTAAAAAAAAAAAAAAAAAAAAAAAAAAAAAACAACCAATATTCTGTAAGACAAAGAAGAGAAGCGGTGGAGGAGGTGCAGCAAGCTTAGCACACAGTGGATTTGAACGTGTCTGTGTTGGGGTGGGTGTGTTGGGTGTGTGTGAGTGTGTGTTAAGGAAGGGGCAGATATTTCTCTCTGAAAGCAGAAAGAAACCCACCTCTAGAGTAAAGGGAGAATAAGACATAGCCACCAAAATAAAAATAAACGAGTTATTAGAGGGAAACAAACAGTACACAAATAGCAAATATCAGAGGATTGAAGAAAATGAAACAGAGGAGGAGAAATAGGAAAGGACTTTGGAACGTGTCAGTAGAAAAGAAATAACACATTTTATAAAACTCATTAAAACAGAGTTATTTGGCAACTATATATCTGTAAGGACTTCTGAAATTCAGGACATTTATTTTACCGATTTGGAATTAAGTACTCAAGGCAATTTTTTTCTGCATTTCTCAGGATTAAAAAATCAAGCAACATCATGAAAATATACATATTTCTAACCCATATCAGGGACATACAGCTGGTTTTTAATTTAAAAGAGTTCTCTGTAAATAACTTCCAATTTTAGGATTCTTTCACATTACTTTTATCCCTGATGTACACATACATACGGTTTCTATCATACAGAAAAAGAGAACAAAAAAAAATTTTCCCAAATTACAGGACTTGTCTTTAGGAGACTCAGATTCCCCAAACCCATCAGTTCGTTCTTCTATGTTTTCTCATCAGAGTTAAGAGGCTCCTTCAGCAGAACTTACCCTCAATAACTCAGCACAAGTGCTTGCCTCAGTCTGGAAGGAAGCTGCTCCACCTCATGCAGGTTGGCTACAAATAGAGCTCTCTACCAGATGTAAGTTCTTAGGACAAAGTGAATTAATTTGCACCTGCTTCAAGCTTTTCAATTTGTAGAGCAGCTATGTCAGTGCTCCTTGCACCTACAAAATTTACATTCAAAGTAGCAAAACTGTTTTGAAAATGCATCACACTGTGAAATTATTTCCAGGTCTTGTTGCTATTCAAAAACATAAAGTAGGAAAATGATATGAGAGAATTGGTAAAGCACAAAACAAGAAAAAATTTGTGGTCATGGCAAAAGGAAAAATAACCTCTATGTATACAGATCTATATAGATATACTTCTTAACTTCAGGGGTATTAGACGTGTTAACAACAGCAGTAAAAGATATGTTTGATACTGGAGGAGCTAGAAGTAAAAGAATGCATGGTTAGGGTTGCATTCCAAGTCTGAATAACAACATATTGACCATTCAATTCTGCTGGATTTCTCTGGTGTAACAGTACTCTGAATTCTCTATGGGGAGCTGTTGTAATCCAACTTGGATCCACCAGATTAGTTCCCTAAATATCCAAGAAAGAGACAATGATATAAACTGCAGCTTTTTATGCATGTAAGTGAGCTTGTAACAAAGATTATAGGAAATTCTTATTGCAGTTTTTATTTCCTGCAAAGATGCACTCCTGTGCCCTAATGGATTTGTGCAAACTCTTCTCCTCAGTCACTTTGCCAGCCAAGAAGATAAAGGCAACCACATCAACCTCACTTAGCCCCCATGCTCCCACCTAGTCTCTGACACTGGCCAGTAGGTGCCCAGGAAAGCTGCTTAAAAACAGGTTTGATACTTTATCAGAAAAGAGAGATATGACCCAGGTTCATCTTGAATGACAATGTCAGTTTCCATGCATAAATAAGCAAAATAAAATACTTCATGCAAAGAACAAAGCTCTTCAAGTCTGCAAGATATTGATTTATGATGAGTAAGAACACTATAGGATCATCTTTTAGGAGGTCTCCCTAGAAGGGAGATTCTGGTTGGGACCCCTGAGCAGGCAGGACTCAGCAGACTCCAAGTGGAGCTGGTTAAGAGGAAGCCATTAATTGTATAAATGCAAGGTTGTGAATACTGTGAAGAATGCCACACCACAAAAAAACCAAACTGACCAACCAACCAAAAACAAACAAACAAAAAAGGACTGTGAAAACAGAGAAAATGAAATTGCTAGGTAGTTCCATATTGATATCTTGTTAGGGATATTTTTAAACCTGAGAGTTCATCTGTTTCCAGTCTTGTCAAGACTCATGCAGTAAAAGGTGGCATTTTGTTTTTATGTCATGATCCAATTATGAAACTTTATCTCACCTATTGGAGGCACAGCATCAAAGTCTTTCATCTTATATCAGGTTAGCCTAAGAGGTGTGGCCTGTCAACCAGGCTTGCCTAGTGAATAAAGTCAGGAGTGATGATCCTCATAAAAATCTCAGCTAAACTGAAAATTAATTAACTCAGCATTTTTTTCCTTTTTGCTTGTCCTAACCACAGTGTTTTGTACTAGTTAAAAATACACCTTTATTACTCTTTATTTTTGTCCCTCTATATTTAGAAATTCCAATATCTCAAGTGCTTTTTCACCCAGTGTGTCAACTGATGTCAGCTAGAACATCACTTATTCGACAAACAGACCATTTACTTCAGAGTCTAACTGAGGATTTAGGTGTCTAATATTGGAAATGTCAAACATAAGAATATTTTTCTGTGCCCTTGCTGCCAAATCCTGTATCATATGTAAATTCTCAGCAATTTACAGCTCCCATCCTCAAAAACTGGAGCAATTTAAGTGTAGAACCGTATGCATTACAGAGGAATAAATCAAGTCTGTTAAATGCCAGGGAATCTTTGCTTCCATTGAAACAGCAGGAGATCATAGTAAAAGAAGTAGAGACAAAAGAAACCATCCATGCATAGGTAGCATGTCACAGATTATCATATAGCTCATACAACTTTGATTCACCTGTGAGTCATACACAACTAAAAGAAAAAAGGAAATGTGGGCTGTATTGAGAAACCTCAGAAATTCCAACTCATTTCCTGGAAAGATGACCATCAAACTCTCTTGGGTTACCCTCTGGATTATAAATAAGAGCAGGTTTCCCAAGTCCTGTGCCAGAAGAGAGAAGTGAAACATCTTGTTAACACCAGATCTGAAATCTTTGTTGCTGAAATGCTGCAGGGAAAAAATTTTGATGATGACCAAATTGCTCTGAAAAGGAAAACAATAGAGATGATGGAGAATGTTAAGAAAGGACATAGTATAAGACTATGAAGAGAAATAGCTCTCTGGATGATCCAGATTTAATTGAGCTTTGCTGGAATTCACAGATGGTTTAAGTCAGAAGGCAATACAATGCTTATTAAAATGCAAGATAATTGATATAGCCATTTCTATTTATCCATTAAACTAATCATCCTTCTCTCAGAATTCTGAGACTTCAGATATTTAAGTTATTGACTTCATTCTAGTGCATGATTGTGCCATCCTATTGTACTGATTATGGATCAATTCACTAACATATTTTTTATGTTACTTTGGATGATTTTGTTTGGGCTTTTTGTTATTTTATTTCCATCTGTATCTTCCACAAAGATTGGCCTTAGTTCTGTAATGCTTTTATACTAACTGAGATATTGCTCCATTTGCTTAATGTCTAGGTATGTGGCCAACAGCTTGAAATGTAGTTCCTATAATGGGCACCAGTAGCCCCCTCAGATCAGCTGGCAGGTGATCTCCATCATGTTTCAGACATTCCTGATGTAATTATAGCAAATTTGCTAAGAATGAATACATGTCAGTTTAGTTTAATTCAGACATTTTAAGTCCTTAAATCTTGGAATGCATTTGCTCAGCATGCTTTTTCAACCCCATTATCCTGTTTAAACTGTTAAAGCCCTTGGCCACTCTTATAGCATAAATCAACGTGCCAAAAGGCTATTCAAATCAACTAAACCTATTGTTGAAATTCTGTGTAACCTTTAGAGTGGCAAAGTCATTTGTTCAAGGATTTTTACAAGGAAAAACACATAAATATTAAAACTGTGCTCACACCATTTTCCTAAGAGGAGAGAAAAATGCGTCACGTGCTCTTAAATGTAATTTTATTTATGGAAAACAAAAGAAAATATCTTGACCTGGTAATTACATTACATCTATTCAAATGAATTTCTGTGTTTACTGTGTTAATCTTTATGTTTTCCTATTAAAAAAACTGAAGTTCTGCTGTTTTGACAATTCTGCTGTGGTTCTTACTCTTTTTCTTTTTAAATAGTTTGGTACATCTTCCCCTGACTCTGTTGTGGTATTCATAGGTATCCAGCAACATCATATCTGAGGGGATAACAACAGATGTTGTCAAGAACCTTCAGAAAACTCAAAGCCTTAAAAACTTGCTGCTTGACCATTGTACTTCTTTGATGGGCACTATGGGAATAAGCTGTAAATTTGGCTTCTAGCAGATGTTCCTGTTTTAAAAAAAAAGTACTAACTACTGCTATCTTTACAATTTTAAATGAATTTTATTGGGCTTTCTGTCAAAGATATTTTTCATGTGTCTTGGATGTATGGCTTTGAATTTGTTAGAAGAATATCTGTGTGGAATCCAAATCAGGTGCAATTTGAGAATACAAAATTTAAAAATATGAGTTTTGAGACAACTAGCCAGAATATGTAGGTGAAGCAGGAAAATAATAGTGCGGGTGATATAAAAATACCTGGTTAAAAAGCTTTTCAGGTCAAAATTTTAACTGACTTACATTGTTTCCAAAAAAGAAGAGAAAAAAAAAAAAAAAAAAGTCCAGTTTTGGAGGAAATTCAGTATAAACCATATAGGATCTCAGAGAAAATGCATTGGGCCCTGTTGAAAACTCCATGAGTTTTGGGGGTTTTCTCTGAAAACCTTATATTTTCAATGGATGAATAAATGTGACAACCTCTTTTAAATATAAATGGTGTGTGTCTCTCTCTCACAGTACATAAAATCAGAAACACACTACAAAATATGCCTGTCTCTGGAAGACAGAAAGGTTTTGTAAACACAAAGCTTTACCAGTGAAAAAGAAACATGTTTTTTTCTTCAACCTTTTTCCCTCAAAAAACATGGACTTCATTAGCTGTCATCCGACACCAGAAACTATGACCTGGGAGCTAGCTGGATTACATGCTTGGAATGCTTTAACAAGAAGCAAGAATCAACACTCTTTATTTTCCCTTTATTTTTACAAAACTTCAAATTTTCCCATTGATAACTCCTTAGTGTGTAGTTATTTTTCATTTTTAAAACACATCACCAAAAGGTTGTCACGCCATTTAATTTTCAAGTAAAACATTAAGAAACAATTAAGAAAGAAAATTACCATTTTCTGTAAAAAAAAAAATTGTTTTGTAGCACAGCAAAAGTAATATTTTGAAGCACAGACTAGTTTCATTTTAGTTGTTGGAAGAAATAAATCTCAGTGGAAACCAAGGAAGTATGGCAGTTCCAACCTGCCAGTTCTAATCCAGTGTTTTGAATACTAGCAATTGTCTAATGAGAAAGAACTGCACAGAAAATATGAGCTGTTATTTATGCTCACAGTAAATAAGAAAACAGTCTATGAGTGTACAGATCCCTTTCTTTTTCTGCCCACCTCCTTGTCTCCACAGAAAAGCTCTAATCGACTCTGCAACCAGTTTTTCAACACCACCACCTGTGCTCCCCGCCCTCACTCTTTGAAGCTTCTGCTGGGAGCTTCCCTGTCCCTCCCTCATTTCACACTTCTGGGAAAAGAAAACACAAAAGAGCCAGAAGATTGCGTGGACTGACTTTTTTTTTTTTTACATGGAAGAGAATCCTTGTTTCCAAGACAAAGGCTTGCGGGGTCTTTGAAAGCATTTCAGTGCAGAGTGCAGTCAGCTCTTCTAAACAGGAAAGGAAGATAAGCTGGAATTGGATGGCTTTAGGCTAGTGTAGTGTCCTCAAGAGGAATAAGCTAGAGAAGCATTGCTGTAGTCTGTTTTCTGAGTACTAGAAGAATGGCTGGACTAGAAGAAGAGGTGTGGAAGCTGGGTCTGATGCTGGAAAGGACTAGACTGAGCGGCTCAGGCTACAAATATCAGCAAGTTAGCAAAATGTTTGAGCAGGAGAGTTATCAGCCAAGAGTTGTTTGGGCACAGAGTGCTCTAAAATAGTCTATTGTCACTATTAACCACAAGAGTTACTCCATTGGGAGCAGTATTGAGTTCTTGCTGAGGAATGGGTATGTACAGCTGGCAATACTTTCTGTTTTGCCAAGGTTATCGATGGCCTTGTGTCAGCCTTCAGCCCATTGCCCTGTGATACATGCTCAAGGAATAAGTAGTTAATAACATGTACTAAACCTGTGTGGGAGGAAGCTGCAAATCACTGTACTCTTCAAATCACATGTACGATTTATGGTTTATAAACGTCTCTTCAAAGGTGCATACAACCCATGGAAACCCATGGGTCCCTATGGCTGCTCCTAACTGAAGGAAGAATTAAAACACTTGCAGTGTATGAGCAGTAGTCAGAATGCCTGGCAGTGTAAGACCCAGCATGGACTTGTTCCACTGTGTGATTTGTAGCTGTAGATGGGGAACTAAACTTGTTCACACAGGATCTAAATTCAGATTAGTAAAGAGCAAGCATCCTCCATGTACAAACCAACAGACTGGCCAAAATGTAGGTCATTAGCCACTTGCTTCCTACCTTTGCAGAGACTATACTAAAAATATGGGTGTTCTTTAAAAAGTAGTTATAGTGGCTAAGCCAGTGGGGTAAGTAAACAATGGTTTTGTTATAACAATAAGACTGGATTGGTTGAAAAGGAGACAAAGATAGAAAAAATTATTAATAATTAGAAAATTATAGATATTTATTTTTTACTATCAAATTTTTGCTATCCAAATGCTATCACATTTACTTCATGCTATCAGTATTGAATCTTTCAGAGAACACATTATTTTGATTTCCAATACATGATGCTAAGGCTGTTTCATCTTCCTGTTAACTTTTAATAAGCTGTTGCTTCCTAGAACTGCCCATATCCTGAACACCTACGTGCCAGGTGGAGAGAGAAAACCTGCAT
>VZTR01020144.1:13965-25347 GCA_013400775.1 Chaetops frenatus | reverse complement strand
TCTCTCAAAGGAAAGCCATTTGCCTGTCTGTAGCAGAGAACCTAAGCCTGAGCAGCGCTCCTGTACTTGAGAAGAGAGCACAGGGTTGAGTGGTTGACTGCCCCTCAGAAAAAGGCACCACCACTGTCCCCTGGAGAGCTTTATTGCTATTAATGCTGACATTAAAGAATTACATTCTCGACTCCTAAGAGTAAACACCTAAACATAATATAAACATATGATTGCACCTGGCTTTCCCAAGATACTTTAGCCTCCAAATACCACGTGGAGAATTTTGCTTACTATACTTTCACAAAGGGCAGGCTCTCTTTAAACTGTCCTATTGCTTGTGCTTGGGAAACAGATTCACATAAGAAAGAGTTTCAGAGGAATTTTAAGTCATTATATTCAAACTATATCCTAAAAGTGTGTGGTTTTGGTTCGGGATTTTGTTTGGGGTTTTTTGGTTTTTTGGTTGTTTTTTTGGGGGGGTACTTCTTTTTCCAAACAGGCTGAATTACTATGCCTGCTAACTATAGAGACATTATTTCTCAGGTGTGAGAAATTTAACTGCATGTGAGCAAACGCAAGTGAGGATCAAAGCTGCAGTAAAGGACCACATCAATGGCCCCATCACTGCTGCTTCTGCGGCATTTACATTGGATGAACTGTCGATGTATTGGCAGAAATTTCTGTGACAATACACAACAAAACTATGTGCCTTGTGACTGTGAGGTGTATAAAAAGCAGACTTAGCATTTGTATATATGCGCCAAAGGAAATATAGGCTGGATATTAGAAAAAAGTTTTTTACAGAAAGGGTGATAAAGTATTGGAATGGTCTGCCTGGAGAGGTGGTGGATTCACCATTTCTGGATGTGTTTAAGAAAAGGCTGGATGTGGCACTCGGTGCCATGGTTTAGTTGAGGTATTAGGGTTGGGTTGGACTCAATGATCTTGGAGGTCTCTTCCAACCTGGGGATTCTGTGATTCTGTATATTCAGCCCAGTGGTCCAAACTTTGTCTTTCTACTTCCTGTGAACTATCTAGCAGCTCCTATATACCAACAGGATTTTCCATCTTAAGTGATACTGGTGTCTGTGAATTAGACTCTAGGCAGCATGTTGCTGAGTGTCCCTCTTGCATGTTGCAGAGACTATAGAATTTTCTGCAGATTGCCTCGTAGGACTGTTTGGTCTCAAGAATAACTGTGGGATAGAGATGAAATGTGAATTAAGCTCCTGAAGCTTCTGAATTTTTGTTTTTCATTTAAATCAGCTTCCTAAGTCCTTGAAGGATGCTCTTATTCATCTGCAGAAGTAAGAGTAAAATGTGTTCTGGTTTCATGCTACCTGTGCTAGGTGTTACAAATATGTATTTCTCCTCAGCCAAAATAACTAAAAATAAAAAATTTGAAAGGCTATTAATGCAGGGTTTTGTTGCATTCTTTTAAAAACAGCAAATAAGTATGATTAAGAAAAAAAAGGCCTATTTCTAAAGTGCTACATTGGGTAGAAAGTTTCAAGTGAAGTTAATACTGTATAATGCAGCTGGCCTTCCACTCCTCCATGTCAACTTTTATTTGAATGAAAATGCATGGAGAAACTGTATTAAATATTATGTGAATCATAACCTGCCTTCTAGCTCTCCTAAATCATCCTTTAAATTCTACATTCTGTTTCCAGAGTTTAGTACAACCATAGAGTCACTTGTCCAGAATCTGGATTTCTCTGCTATATAGTTCCTTGAGTTAATATTGACCTTCTAACTAATTAATATGGGCATAAAAATGTTCCATGTGCTTCATCCCATCACTAAAGAATGTCCCATGAGATGGTCCTTGACTCTGCAGCTAGACAAAATTTCGTGCTTAAAAATAGGACAAATATCACATAAAATCTTGGCAAGGACTTTCAATGTAATGATGTTCTTTAGGATTAGCTCTAAGATCCCCAGGGCTTTGAATCAGGAAGAATTATTATTCTGGTAATGTAATGCAAATTCAGAAAAAAGGCCAATGCCATTGTGGGTAAATATTTGTCTTCTAAAATAGCTTAGAGTCACCAAAAAAGAACATCTAACAGAAAAAGGTCACAGGATTTTCTGCCTTTTTTTGGACTGAATTGCATGCAAATATACACATGGATATAATGTACTTTTATAATTATGGAAAAGCTAGTCAGAATAAAATGATACACTGAAATATGTACATATGTTTCTGTTTGAACAGACAGAATTACAGAAGTCTGTATAGTGCATATCTGGAATACCAAGATAATAATCTATTTATCCAGAGATGAATCTGTGCTATCTGGAAAGTGCATAAAATAGCATAGCTTGACTCACCCAGAATATTGCAACCTCCTCTTTTCTTCTGCATCATATCTTCCGTGAATATTTCATCCGTGAAATATTTCTGCTCATGTCATCTTATCGCTGTATCCCAGCACCTCATTGCCATTTCTCTTCCATACAATGTCCAAATTTTTCACTAACTTCTGAACTCCTCTTTGTGGAACCAGATAAGTCTTTCTGTTTCCTACAAGCCTCTTCTTATATTGTAAGTTTTAAAGTTTCCCCACTCTTCCAATATTTTGTTTTTCTTCTCATACATTGCTTTTGAAATTTCCCCTGAACCCCAAAAAACTTTCTAACTTTATTTGCCTTTGAAATGTAATATTACCGCTTGATTTGACAGAGGATCCTTCCCAGTTTATCTTCATATACGTAATCTTTAAAAAAACTGCAACTTTCCCTGGAGCAACTGTGTCTTGTAACAGATTAATCCAGCCAAAACATCTGCCAAATTTAGTTGTTCAAAACTTGAATTAGTTGATCTGGGTATTGCCAGCCTTCAGTTACAACTGAAGGACCTTGTAGTGAAGTCCTTTTTCTTGGCAGAAAAAAACTAATAGAAATTATTGCTCTTTAAAATTATTTACGCTGTGATCTTTTGTCTTTAAAGAAGAAACACTTTTAAATCCATACTAACCATACTCCTGGTACTATTGTGATTTGCTTATTAATTGTAAACCAATTTCAAAGGACAGTTACAAGCACTCTCTTTTGCTTCTGGTACAAAATCAACTTTACAATAGAACAATTGTTTTCAGCGTATCACAGTTTTTCACTGCACATTACTTAATAACAACAAAACAATAATTTGCTTATGAAACACAAAAATAGAAGAATGGAAAGTCAACAGCATCCATGCTGGCTGACTGAGAATATTTGCTTTATTCCTTCCCAGTAAATTCCTCATTCAAAGACATCAACCAAATCAGAAATTAGCTATTCACTTACTACTTTCTTCACTAATTCAGCTCCTTCAAGCCCACATTTACTATCCAACTAGCAGTGACACTGCAAGTTTATTTCAGGAGACTAGAAAGAAATTTAAAATTTTTAAACATTTATATTCATCTTTTCCTGCTTAGTTTTATTGTTCCCTTCATCTGCATCATGGCTTTGGTTAACTCTCCTTCCAGTGCCATCTGCTGCAGTTGTATTGGTATTACACGTTTCTCTTCACAGCATCTAGTCGTATAATGCAGCTGGAGAATGTATCTTTTTAATGCAATTGAATTCTTTCATGATCATGTGAAATCCACTTCCCAGTACTATTACCAGCCTGCAGAAAAAGCACTGCTGTAATTGTCTGCAGAGACTGCAGGGAGCAGAAATGCTCAAAGACAAATATAAATCAAAAATGAACAGAGCCACATAATGCCAGGTACACTAGTAATGATATTCATAATGCTTTTAAGACATTAAAAAAAAAAAAGTAAAATTAATATCCACATAATACTCCTACATGTATTATTTCAACCATAGATCTCTATACATAGATTAAAATATGATTTTCGGAAATCAGGGTAGCATAAGTACTAGTCTTAACAACATTTTGGGTTTTTTGTTTTTGTTTTGGTTTTTTATTTTACAGTAGGGTCAGGATAGCACAGTTTGTCTGATTGCAAAGCTGCAAATTTCCTTCCCGGCTGTATTTGGTAAATGGGGAGGGGATGGAAGCCATCTGTGTATAGCTCATTTTACTGCTTATTGCACCTACTCTTATTGTACCTACACTAATGACTTCATTAAGGATTTAAAACCTATTTTTTTCTCAGACAAGACACAGAACACAAACCAGAGCAGACGTGGCTCTACACAGCTTACCGAAGAATTCGTGCCTTTAACACTGTTGTAAATCTGTGTTTGCAGGTTGTAACAAGTTATGTGGCTGCACAGAGCGTTCTTTTGCTGCTGCTGTCTGACCATTCAGGTTTTTCACCTGAAAGGGTGCCGTGAAAATCCTGGAGACAACTCTTTTGCAGGGTTTGTGAAAATGCTTCCTCTTAGCCCTTGTGAGTCTTCTCATTTCGCAGTCATGAATTTTATTATTTCCGTCATAAACGCTTTGTGTATTGTGGCTCGCAACACACCAAATAAATACGGGGAACCGGAAAATGAACTTATACACAGAATCACAGAATCTTTAAGGTTGGAAAAGACCTCTAAGATTATCATGTCCAACCATTACCTCAGCACTAACATCTATGCTATTAAATCATGTCCACAAGTGCCACATCCACGTGCCCTCTAAATTCTTTCAGGTATGGTCACTCCATCATTTCCTAGGTCTGTTACAATGCCTGACCACTCTTTTGGTCAAGAAATTATTCTTAATATCCAATTTACATCCCCCTGACAAAATTTGAGGCCATTTCCTCTTTTCCTGTCACTGGTTGCCCTACCTGGCTGCACCATCCTTTCAGGCAGTTGTGGAGGGCCTCCCCTGTGCCTCCTTTTCTCCAGGCTAAACGCCCCCAGCTCACTCAGCTGCTCCTCACAGGACTTGTGCTCCTGACCCTTCACTGGCTCTATTGCTCTTCTCTGGATACACTCCAGCACCTCAATGTCTTGTTGTTATATTCATCTATAACATTGAGGGGCCCAGAACTGGACACAGAATTCGAGGTGTGGCCTCACCGGTTCTGAGTACAGGGGGACAATCACTGCCCTGGTCCTGCTGGCCACACTATTGCTGATACAGGCCAGGTGCCACTGGCCTTCTTGGCCACTTGGGCACAGCTGGCTCATGTTCAGCTGCTGTTGACTAGCATCCCCAGGTCCTTCTCTGCCAGGCAGCTTTCCAGCCTCTCTGCTCTCAGCCAGTAGCTCTGCCTGGAGTTGGTGTAATCCAAGTGCAAGACACATCACTTTACCTTGTTGAACCTCATGCTGTTGTCTTCATTCCATGGATCCAGCCTGCCCACATCGTCTGCAGAGCATTCCCCCACTCCAGCAGATAACACTCTGCCCGACTTGGTATCAGGTGCAAACTTACAAAGGATGCATTACTTTCCCCTGTCCTGGCCATTAATAAAGGTATTAAACAAAACTCGCCTCAAATATTTTTCTAAATATTAAATATTTAATAGTGACAATAGGAAGAATTGTAATAGCAACAGTAGTAACAACAATAAAATACCACAAATAACAGTAAACAATAAAAACAACAATGTTTAGTAAAAAATACTAACAGTGTTAGTATTTTTAACGTGTCCCACATGTGACATGGGTATTCTTTTAAATGATATTATACAAAGTAATTTCTAAAAGTAAATGTGTGAATAATAAAAGGAAGCAAGAGGACAGTATTGAAGGACTTGATGCTAAGGTGCTTTGGTGATTTTTTTCCTAATTAGACCATGTCTTGAAGGATAGAATATCTAAAGACATGGAGATAAGAAAGGGACAGTGAAAGCATAAAATATAATATGGATTTATCAAAGGCAGATCATAGTACACAAAGCTCATAGTTCTCTTTGATATCTGATTCCTTCCTAAAGGAAGAATATAAATTCGTGACATTAGATGCATATGAATACGATACTGTTACGATATTTCTTTGATAATGTAAAAAAAGATGGAGGATAGCAAAGCATACGTGCAATGAATCAGAAGGAAAGGCAGTAAAGGAAAGTGGGAAAAAGTGTCACTTATGTATAAGCCTTGTTTAATATATTCATTCATGGCTACAGAGGAAGTAGCAGGAACAGGCTAGTGAGGCTTATGATTTGGGAGATTTTTAGGAAAATGCAGTCAGTGTACAAAAGGTATCACACAGATGACCTTCCCAAAAAAAGCTTGAGGATATGCAATAGTGAAATACACAAAAATATGCATTATCTGAGGCTGCTATTGATGACACCAGCCCAAAGTTACCTCTTCAGTTGGAAGCACCTGATCCTAGCTGAATCAGCCATCTCTGAGATGAATATAAGCTTACCTTNTTACCAGGAAGGTATCTGAGCTGGGAATGGAGTGAGAGCCAAGGGATCTAAGTAGAAATGAACAAGGGATCCAGAGACTCCCTGTCCCATGCTGTGTAACAGTGTTTAGAAACATGGATTTGAAAATCTTCAACAGAGGTAAAGAGCCAAGAATCAAAAAGCTATGCCCTGGATTGGGTCGCAAAACCCCAGATATTCTGCAAATCTTTTCAAATATTGGAATAACTTTTGATTCCTTTGACAAAGGAATCAAGTAAATCTTGAAGAAGACTCTGGGCTCTGGCTTCTATTTGATATAGATTCCTTCAACAGAAACATAGAATTAAGATTATTTTCTTACTTTAATTCTTAATGAAGACTAACTTAGATTACTGCTCACTGAGTGTTTTGGTTGGTATAATTTTCATTTACAACTAGCATTCTCTGGGCATCACATAGGAAGCTTAGTTGCCTGGCTGAAATCTGGAGATTTCAGGCGCCTGAAAGTCAGGTGAAGCTGCTTTGCTATCATCGTGCCCAAGGATATGGCTACAAACACAGGTGCAAATAAGACTACAAGGCATCCAGCCTGGAGCTATCTTATGTCTGTCTACCTGATGTATGAAAAATGAACCTCAGCTCTGTATTTCTCTGTTTAAGAAGATATTTCCTGTATTTCTTTTTGTGTCAAGCCTAGATTTCATTGCCCAGAAAGCAAGAGGCACGAAACTAGGATTCCATAATGAGCCTGGGCTTATTTCTCTATGTAGATGACAAGTGTCCTTGAAGTAGGAATATACTGTCCTTCAAGAAGGAATATTAGGAAGGCAAACATGAATATGTTGTTTGTCACTTCTCTTGGACTGTATAAAAATCAGCACTACAAGACTAGTTATATGTAATTGTTTCATGTTTTAAATCTACCAATTCAGTGGAAAGTAATCAAGTGTTCAGTTGTTATACAACAGAAGACATAACTTACACAAGGCTTATTTCCACCATGTTAGGAGAAAAAGGCATATAAAATGTCTTCTTTATCTTAATTTGTGTGAAATTGTTCATTTGACAACAGAATTAGGATACAAATCTGATGCTTTGTTGAAACGATGTGTAGCAGAGAGATAATATGAAAGAAGAAAGGTAGTAAACAGCTTTCTGCAAGTTGAACAAGATCAAAAATATGGGACTCAGCTTTTTCAAAAATGTGACTATCTCTGAACTGAATGGGCAGGTCTTACCTGCACTGTCAGCACTAAGAGTAAGCTACAAATAGCCAATGTTTCATTGATCTGGACTGCATTTTACAAACCAGGGTCAGACTCTACATACTGTAGGTTAACTGTTGTTGACATTGTTCAGTGCATTGAAACATACACACAATTCTCAAAGGGAAATTATTTAATTCCTTCCCCCACCCCGTTAAATATTATTTTGCAGGCATCTAAAAAGGGAAACTCACTTTGCTCTATATGTTCTTATTTCCCTTTCCTTTGTTATATACCTATGGGGATTATACACAAAGAATCCAGCCTGAATATTTTGCATATATATATTAGTAATATAAACACCACATGATACAATGAGCAACTCTTAATATACCAGTATAGCTGGTGAATATGATCATCATCTTTTCAAGTTGCAAGATCTCTTTGGAGGTTTGTTTCATGTAGGTAGTCTGTCCTTATTTCAATGTGAAACAGACACTGAGAGGGAGAGACATTTGGGATATGAGCAGTGACAGACAGATTAGCAACCACATGAGTAGTTCTTCCCATCCATATCAGTGAACAATCAAGCTCTTGCAAAGGCAGTTTCATTCTGAATGTAAAATTAGCAATTGTCTTGTCTGATGCTCTTTTATATAAAACCAAAAAGAAAAAACTTATTCTTGTGCGCTTTTTTTTATTATTACAGACTTGACTGGACATATTCACTCACTTGTTTACACTGCTTTATTTGCTGAATAATGCATTAAGAACCCAGACCAGCTCTTGTTTGAGAAGGAGAAATCCTTGGGAATTGTGTTTTTCTGTGTTTGATCTCTAGGGAAATCTCACGAGATACGGCATCTCAAAGTCCTGGGATGATGAATAAAATGCAAATTATTCAGAGGTNNNNGGAAAAAAAAATAAAAAAAATAAAATAAAAACAAGAAAAACGAGTAACCAGTAGTTTTAATACACAGTGTCATTTAGTATTGCTCTTTTTCCTTGTGTGCTCAATATAAGTGCCCATCTTTGTGCTCTGCACACTCACCTTTCTCCTCATTCTGAAGGCAGCTCCTGTTTTTATATACAAATTGCTCATGCCATGCTGCCACTGCAGTTTGCTTAAAGCAGCACTAACTTCTGAGTCCAGACTAGTGGGTTTTGAAGCAAGATCTAACACTCAACCTGAAAGCAGCAGAGCATGCAATAAACCTTATACATTCCAAAGTAATGTCTTGAAAGGAGTACTGCAGAGGCTAAGCATCTGTATCTTTGCATTACGAATCAAGATTCCCTTCAGATCCTCACACTTGATGCAATTACAGGGAAGCTTATGTTCTTTAGGACTTCCATTCTCTCATTTATCCCTCCTGAAACAGTAGATAATGCCCTGGGTTTTCCACAAACCAAGGTTTAGTATTGATCTTTCTCTGTGCTTTTTCCATAGAAGGGAACAATTTGTCTGTAATATAACCTTGATTGAGCTTTGTGTGCACCTGTTGATATCAACAATACTGCTAGTCCAGTTAAAAACAAAAGAGTTAGAAAACATGTAGATTTTATGGAAATGCAGAAGAAAGTAAGCAAGCAACAACCAACCAACAAGCATAAACATTAATTATGTCAGGCTGGAGAGAAATGCAAGGGTACTACAAAATTGACTACAATCAGCCAAAACAGTCAGGTACAGTTTTGCTCCTAATTATCATAATCTCAGAAGTACACACTGGCAAAGACCGGACATGTATTTCTGAGATTAAAAAACCAAGAAATACAGAAAAAGAAGAGAACTCTTTTAGGTTTACACCTATTTGCTCCTAACTTTACATTACTAGAGGATCTACAGAACATATCTGTTGCTACCTTCTTCAGAAGCTTCAACTTTAAAGAAAATTTACAGAAAGAGGTTCTGTACCATCTTTAACCCCAGTCATGTTTTCTTATATACAGTAAAAACAACACAGTGAAAATCATCTATACTGCTGATACGAACATTCTTTACCTCAAAACTTCTTTCTTTTCTTCTGAAACCTCTTTAAAAACTTTAAATGCATAGTCAGCCTATGTTGAATATCTGACACAGAGATTATCAAAGAATAGGGCTTTTTACTTTTATAAAGTCCTTGGTTAAAAAGCCCTACTATTGTATACTGAAAAATCTGCTTATTCATTTGTATTTTGTAGATGATCAGACATTGATCTCATATATGTCATGTTCAATATGTTTTATAGTTCTTTTGCTATTTCATGCTTTAATAATAGTGAAGAAACAAATTAAGTATTCAACTTGCTTTGCTGTCTTCTAGAATGCAACTTCATCATGCATATTCTGAATGCAAATGATAATAAGCTATTTATTTCTTATATAACTTATATGGGAAACAGGCATAGTTAAACTATATTGAGGACAGAGTAATGAGATTTAACTGATTTATAACTTAATCTGAATAACACTTTCTGTTTGCATTTAATATGTAGATAGAAAAGAGCTAGTTGATAACTAATGACACCTTTATATGGATCTAGTTTCAAAATTTCCAACGAAGTGATATTTCAAGAGTGTATTCATTTTTACCTCACACAGTTTACTTGCCAGAACTTTAGAATACTTACAAACAACAAAACAATATAGAACTGTCTCTCTCACGTCTCTGCACAGGACTGTCTTTCCAGTGTTCCAGTCTCAGTCATAAAGCTATCAATGGGAATTTTATTAAAGTAGAAAATAGAACAAAAGCAGAGTAATAGTGAAAAGCATAACCTTTTATACCTAGATTAACATCTTCAGAACAGGTGCCTATGATTTTATTTCTGTTACCAAATATGACACTTAAATGTTATTAGTTTTTTATATCAATGAATTGATATATTTTTGGTATTTTTAGTAATTGGAAATAACTAACATTTTGATATTGGCTTTATATGTGATTTCTCAGCCTTTGGAATTTAGTTAACTTGAAAATTTCCATCATCTTTAATAGCAGAGAAAGAATAAGCCACTAATTTTGGTGCTAATCTAATTCAGGCTATTGAGTAGTCTTCATGGGCACAGCTTTTCTGAATAAGTCTAAGTCATTTAGGGCAAGATCAAAAGAAAGCCAGAAAAGACTTAGGTGTTCCATCCCAAATCGCAGAGCCACCTACTAGTCCTGGTACTACCTTTAATCACCAAACAGGATCTGTCTTCCTGTGCTGAGCAGCAAACCATTTTTCTCAAACCTGGCTGACCTCCATAATTACAGCATTCATCCTGCTGCATCTTTCACAGGGCAGTTATAGTCACTGTCTGGTGAATATATAAGGAATTTAATAATTTAATATATTTCAACCCAGCTGTCATGGCATTCTATCTTCCTCTTTCACAATGGCCTAAATATTGCCCCAAGAGTGGCAAACATCAGGCAGCCTCAAGAGAAATTGAAGTCATGTCTCTTAGCTTCTTGATGGATAGATTTCCAATGGTAGAAAGAAGGCAGTCTTTCTCATTTTTTGAAGGTATTCTATTAGCAAAAAAGTAGTTTAAGATTCCCTGGCCCATAAAATATGAGAAAAAAAAGCAAGCCAGCAAACATGATATTACAGCCTAGGAGTCAGGAAAATGCATCTGAACTCCCCTCAAGCATCATGGATTTGGTCTGTCTTCTAGGAAGTGCCTGCTGTATGCAGAATGAAGAAACAATCCCCAGGGTAAGGCTCCAGGTTTGTTAATTAGCTGTCATATGTCAGCTGTGGAATTGGGCCTTACACCTTTCCTAGGTCCCTCCCCTTTTTAAATATATAGAGAACTGGTATTTTTCTCATGTCTGCTATGTATATAAAAAGAAAATATTGTTAATTATGATGTGCATGGACAATGCAATAGTGAAACCATCTAGATATAAAATCTAATTAAACATAATAATGCAGTTTTCAGACAAAAT
>VZTR01020144.1:528-10792 GCA_013400775.1 Chaetops frenatus | reverse complement strand
CCTGGCCTGATTGAGTGGGTCTTGCCCAGCCCAGCCCAGCCCAAGCCCACAGAACAGGCAGGGTTTGACTGAGAGGGCCTGGCCCTGGCCCAGGCCAGCCCCGCTGGGCCACGCAGGCTCTGCTGTTACCTGTTCAGAAGCTGGAAACAAGAGAGAGATTCCTGGGCTTCTCCTTTCTTAAATGTGAATCACAGAGGCGTACTCAGCTTCTTAAGCGGCTAAACAGTGTTCATCTTAGAACTAGCCAGCTAATTGGTTCTCTCATACCTGAAGGAAGCTGTTAAGTTCCTTACAGGGAAAAATCACTTCGCAACCCACGACAGTTTTTCCGTGTGCTTCCTCATAAAAAAAGGGCTCCCTGTGTTCTTTGTAACCACCCTTTTAAATACTGGAACATGGTAATTAGGTTTCCCCTGAATCTTTTTTTCTCCACTGCAAATCCAGTCCTCTCAGCCTTTCTTCACATGGCAAGTTTCCCAGTCTTTTAGTTATCTTTGTGACCTTTGCCAGGAAGCTCTGCAGGCTGAAATAAATGGCTGACCAATTAAAATTTTAAAACAGGGAAATTTATTAACAAAAGTAACTATGAACAATTAGAGACCAAAAATGGTGATCTGCCAAGCTGCAAGGCAAAGGAACAGCACCAGGTGCTCAGCCACAGGTCAGGTAAAGCCAGAGGCACACCCACAAGGCTGGGGAGATACATTTTATACCCCAGAGCTGAGTATGGCTCCTCCCTTGACCCCACCCCCTTATGCTGTTCTGGTTGGCTGGTTTGTATCCAGGGTTTTCTGGTTGGTTTGTAATAGTCCAATGGGGTCTTCTGCTCTCTCCCCTTATGCTAATTGTGACTGACACCAGTTCTTCCCCCAAATCCAGAACTTTCTGCGATCAACCACCAAAGTCTAACCACCACCCACGAACAACACCACCAATCAACAACCTCTTTAATATATACAATCATTAACTTCATAAGCTAATTAACAATCATATACAAAAGCCAATTCCCTTCTCATGTTTATAACAAGGCTGTTCAGATCTCTTGTATAGCAGGGATCAAAACTGAACACAATATTCCAGGTATGGCCAGGCAAGCACTGAGTAGAGCATGTTAATACCTTCTTTATCTCTGCTGCCAATGCAGACCAGCATCCCACACTCTTCACTCCTATTAAGCTTGTTGTCAGCCAGGTCACTCAGGTCCCTTTCCACAGAGCTGCTGCCCAGCTGGGTAAATCCCAGCCTGTGCTGGGCTTCTGGATTATATTTGCTCAGATGCAAGACCCTACACTTGTTCTTGTTGAACTTCATAATGTTCTTGTTAGCCCACTATTTCAGCCTATCCAGGTGTCCCTGCAGGCACTGAAATATCCACTTCCCCACTCAATTTTGTAGCAGCACTAAACTTCATCAAGGTACACTTGATCCCATGATCCAGATCTCTTATTAAGATATTAAAAATCTTTGTTCTCAGTTTTGATCCTTGGGAGAGTCACTCAGGACAGATTGCCAGTGTGAAAAGGAGCTTCTTACCTTTGTTAAGGGATTACTGAGCAACAAGACGAACATAATTTTCAAAAAATTGACTCCTCTGTCACATGATCTGTTCTACTTATTTACTGTCATTTTCTGCATTTTCTGTCTGTATAGAAAGCACAATTGCTCTTGGTATCCTGAAATAAAACATGCAGGCAACTATTGTGTGGAATATGAATTAAAAAATAGGAAGATGAAAAGAAAAAGAAATGTTACAAATTAAATATGAACTAAATTGATACTTGTATCATGATGCCTACTGTAAACAACAGAACTTTTGCTAGCAACAACCATTGCCAGAATGTCAGAAGAATCATGTTACAAGCATGCACAAAACAGAATGTCTGAAAGGACTATTTAGCACCATTTCACTCTCTGCCCTAAATTTGAAATTGTTAGGATAACTCCTGTGATTTGAGGATTGTAGAATTTGTAAGCATGGGTATGATCTGTTTTACAGAACAGTTCCTTTCATCTTCAGTTTCTGTCATGCAGAGACATCCATAGCCAAAGATACTTCTATTGTTCTACCTGATTCTCTGTACCAAATTTGAGCCTCTAGAGGTTTTAGGAGATTTTAATTCTCCAAAAGCTGCAAGAGATCTGATCTGTGAGGTTACACAGGAAGTCACAGGGCCAGGAGATGTTGTGCAATGAGTTCAGAGCCAGCAGTGTCTGAGATTAGTAGATGCAAAACCTGTTCTCCAACATAGGCTGGATATCAGGAGAAGTGGGGAAGGGATAAATGTCCATGATAAATTGCAGAAGGTTAAAGACCAAGATACGAAGAGGTATGTGAGAAAGGCCTCTCAAACAAGTAGAAGCTGAAGCAGATTTTATAAAAGTCATTCAAAGGAAACCGAGAAACTTTGTACCTAGTAGGAAAACTCCAAGCTTGGATACCAGTTTTCCATGTGTCCATGCTCCTCTGTGAAGGTTCATGAAACTTATAGCTGAAAATCTCTCTTTGTTTTGGCAGTACTAGTGCAAAAACTTGCTGCACTCATTTGTACAGCACAGGCTACAGTGGATGTAAAGAGAGGCCCAGCTCTTGAAATTTCATCAGGTTTTTGTGATTATGGTTGAGTTCTAACCATGTTATCCTAACTGTTGCTAAGATGTATGCATAAATATAATAATGTGAAGATGAGAATGTCCCAATTAACCAAAGAAACATTTCAGAGAAGTTTAATTTCTTACTCCAGAGCAGTTATATTGCTCTTGGAGCGAAAAACCCATTTTACAAGAGTAGCACAGTGTAGAAAGTGTGATTATCCCTTCCACGAAGAGTGACATTAGTGTGACAGTAATCGTTAGGTGACAAAATACATTGTTTCCCTAGTTTAACACTTTCAGAATGCCTCATATTCTAAGAAATTAAACAAATCAACACTATTACCAAAGAATTCTAGCTACGCTTCCTTAGTCTTAAAAAAAAAAAAAGACCCTATTTGTTTTTTAAGAATCTGTTTTCTCTATGATTTCTTTTTTGTTTCCTCACTGACTTTGTTTAATCTCCAGTAACTATCCAGATGACATTATCCCTCAGTACCAATTGAGGGGCAGAAAAAAGTAACTAAAATAGTTTTGGGGAGATGAAAATTTATGAAGCAAAAGTGTAACCAAGCATTCAGAAGCATTGTTTCCAGAAATAAGGAAAGGTTTGCACAGCCTCTTGTATTTCTGAATCCTCCTGTCATCATTAACTCAAATGTGCATAGCCTTCTGTAGAAAAATATTCACAAACTGAAGGCAGAAAATTATGCCCAGAAAATGATGAACTGAATTAATGTATGTACATCCTGACTTTATAGAGAAATTGTTAGTAGAAATTTATAGGCAGTGGTCACTCACTGCTGCACGTGGTCATTTAAATGCTGAAAGATGAAGATCTTTGTGCAAGAGTCATCCACTGCTGGCAGTGCCTGGCCTGTTCTGTACCATTTTTATGCCTCTACTTCAGATTGGGTGCAAACTTTTCTAGTTTCTGAATAAAATCTGTAGTGATTCAGAAAACAGATGCAGTAAAAGTGGTGTATCTGTTCTTATATGACTGTCCAAAAATGGGAGAATTGTCTGGCCAATGATGTGTTTTAACTCTTTGCTTAAACTGTGAAAATACAGTTCCATATATTCTTCATCTCCCCAGAGATTTCTGCTTCTAACTTTACAAAAGAGTACTTAATGTGATATTCAGGCTCCACAACAGGCATCAGATACCTTTTGGAAGTCCTAAGCAGTGTTCGTTTTCTTCCAGTTTATCCTCTTTTTCACACTCTAGAACTTTTATTTTTGCTGGAGTCATCGAGATTCTAGGGGAGGTGTGTTCAGTTTTCTGCCTTGGAGATTACATTTAAGATTAAGAGATTACATAATGGTAATGCCTTTGGGCATTGCAGTTAAGGCAGTTAGTATCCTGCAGTCAGAAGTGGTACCCTGTAAGGTGACAAATGAGAGAGAACAAGATTTTTACCCATAGGACAACAGTTCTATGAAAGATTGGTGGTCATGGCATCATACCATATTAGAAGAAATACCAGAGGTAAATTTTTTTACCTTTTTTTATAAAGGCAAAAATCTGTGGAGGAAACAGATAAAATTTAACAGAAGTCTTGTGTGATCTAGCTAAGTTGGATAAACAGATTGTCTTTCCTGAATGTTTTGATTTGTGCCCCTGCAGCATAAAATTCAGACTTTCAACTTAAAACAAACAAACAAGCAAGGCTACCTTCTAGTATTTTTTCGTTAACAGTTTGCACTTTTTAGGTTTTTTCAGACTTGATGTTCTGTGTGGCCATTTGGAAGACAAATGCTTAAAATCAGGCACAGAATGTGCTTCTTTGTTGACACCTACATCATTAATTGACCTAGTTTCTAAGTCTTCTGAAAATAATTCTGAGACTTGGAACAGAAGTTGGAATTTTCAGAAAAAAACCAGAAGCAAAACGAAAAACAAACACCCCTGACTTGACATTGTTTCATTTAACAGCAAGAAAAAAGTTCTGTTCATATTAGTAGATATCAAAATCCACTATCCAACATGATTCAACAGGAAGAAATGTATTCTAGATAGACTTACAATGTTTTCTGCATTTCTTGTACCTGTGACTAATATACACATATTTCATGGAAATAGTGAACTGTAGACTGTAGAAATAAAATGTTCCATTTAGAATAGATTGAGTTGAAAGAGAAATTTTGAAGGTACTCAACTCCAACCCTAAATTCATGATGAAAATTACTTTATGCTGTTTGACATCAAAATTAATGTTATGATATTTATGATTAAAAAATATAAAAGAAGGCTTTGAAAGCAACCTACTCTGCTTCTAATTGCAAACCTGCATTAGTGGAAATGTCACCATACAGAAGAGCCAAGTGATATGTAAACATATCCATTTGAAATGAGACATTAATTGGAGGAAGGAAAAAATAAATTGTTTTCTGGGCCTTAAATACTTCCTGATACAACACATGTATCACATACACTGATTTTTTTTGCTTTTATCTCCAAGGAGCTCCAGATATTTGATATGATCCAGAGTCTAACACACTATTCTCTGCCATTGCCTTTATTTCCCAGACAACTTTGTGCCAGAGAATTATAATCTGCTGAATGGGTGCCTATAGGGAAGCGATGCAGAGATACAGGTAATATTCCTGTAATTCTTATGTCTCCTGCTAGTATGTTTTCATAACTGAATTAGTAAGGGGCACTTACTTAAGGACCCTTCACTTGTATTTTCAGTTTTCTCATATTGGCAGTCAAAACTGTCACTTGGTTTCTTTATGGAACTTGTTCTTTTGATAAATTGTTGCTTAGTGAAAATGGGAAGAGCAGCAGAAGAGGAGGGATTGTGAAATACATTAACTGGGCATTTTGATTGAAGTTCTGAAGCAATCAAAACCTGCAGGGAGCAAAGCCATAGCTTGCTTGGTTTTCTTTTCTGACTTTGCAGTCTCTTACAGACTGCTAGCTTGTGACTCTGAGTCTGGGAAAGAGAGGTTGAGCTACAAAATGCAGAAGGCAAAACATACACAAACATGCAGAGAAAAAAAAACCACACCAACCAAAACCACAAAACAAAATGTGCTAGACAACAATGTTAGCTTTATGCCGATTACAAAAGTAACCTGATTTATTGTACAGAAATCTCCTATCCTCTTTCACTTACCAAAAAGCAGATGTTACAGTCTAGAATATTCCTTGTACTTTTCCCTTTATTCATATTGTCTGCCTTTTGCCTCTCCTTTTGTTTAAATTCTTGCTTCACCACTAGCTTTCTCTTTATCTCTTCCACTTCCTTGTCCCCTATCCTGCCCCTGCTGGATTTGGTAATGAATTTACCATTCTAAGATACAGTCTCTGCTCTGCTTCAGAAATATATGCAATATAGAAGACAGAACAAAAAGGTAATTAACCATGAGATACAGGGGTAAGCAGCCACTATGGTGGCAAGAGACACACAGTGTTAAAGCAATACTAAAAAAGACATCTGAGGTGATTTTAAGAAAACAAAAACCCTGCTGAGGTAAAGAGATGTCTCAGACCTGAACATTCATCACCATGAAAGTAATGAAGGTCCTTTAAAGGGTAAGTACGGACCCTTTTGAATACTTAAAGCCCTGTTAAGGGTTTGAGAAACATTTAAATGGCTTAGTGGAATCATTACAAGAAAAGTATATGGATAGAAAGAAACACACCATAAACATGATGGTGCATTAAAGCTAATAACACATAGTTCTTTTTCCTAGGATATGTATCAAAATTATTTACATATTAAGATATATATTGATAAAGTTTGGCCATGAAGGAAATGCCACCTAAACCAATTAATCCACAGGTAAATTCTGTGGAACTAGAATGCAAAATTACTATGCATTCTTCATACCTCTGTGTAAAACAGTTCTACATATTTGGTAGACTGAATGGGGGTGCTTATAGTCCTTATTCTGTCCTGTTGTGCATGCTTAAGAGATGTCCCAGAGTACTAAGATTCTCTAATTCCTCTGCTCAGAACAGATGCACATATTAGGTAAACAGCGTTTGCTTTTTATTTTTTTCCAAATCACAAAAGCAAAGAACTTCATTATGACTACATGTATATACACCATTGGCAAACCTGTGTAAAAGTAGCAATAGTTTGTCCAAAACTCAGTATAATCACTTGAAATTTGTGATGTAATATACTATGTGCACAGTTTCTGTGTATCTATTTAGGCTCATTTACTTGCTCAAAAACTGAAAGAGAAATAGATGTATGTTACAGGCTTTATTTTCACAGAGTAATTTTACACTCTAAATATGTGGTCAAATTCTTCATTTTGTAGAAGCTCATCTTTGTAAAAGATAAATTCAGCCACCTGGACCTGAGCTCAGATCACATGGGGATACACTTACAAATATTTCTATACTTACAAAATTACTCTACTCTACAGTTTCATGAAGCCACATCCTGTGAAATTGGTAATAATTAGGATTTGAAGATGGATGCTGGAGTAGATATTTATATTACATACAAAAACTTAGTTTTATTTTTCAATAATCAAGATGTCTACAAGGATCTTCTTTTTGTCCTGATTTACTCACCAGCGATTACCTCTAGCATGAATATAGGCAGACAAAAAATTTTCAAGTTAACTTGCTTTTCAATTAATAAAACAAAATTAAATTTCTTTAAAAAAAGTCCTCATTATATTACTTTAAAAAGCTATATTGACCCATTCTTTCACATCAGAATGTTCTAAAACTTACATTTGGAACCATAATAAGACAAAAACGTGTTTTACCCATTGTTGAATGCTAGTGGATTTCTACTCTTAGTTTCATTTCTATTGGTCGTTTCATGGAAGAAGGTAAATAACATTCAAAAAACTCAAGTAGCATGCCTGAACTTGCTTTTGAGATTTAGGAAATAAGCATCTGAATATACAGATAATAGCTTGTATGGACAGAGATTTGCAGCTAGCCCCAAAATATTTTTCACAGTGCAAACCCAAATGAATAACTAAAGTCATCAAAGATTTTCTCTATTTGATAATAACTGTATATACACTGGGCACAGTAACTATGACAGGTTTCCTTGTGTATGAAAGTTTGTTTGAACCATCTTTGCAAGAGAGGTAGAGCTTCTATAAGGAGCACAATAAAGAAGGAAGCAGAAATAACCCCTGGAGGGTGCAGACACGTAGCCAGTCTTGGCTGCGTTAGTAGCCTGGGGAGTCACGGGCTAAGCACAGCACAATTGTGCCAGAAGCCTAGATGCAGTACAGCTTCACAATAGCAGAAGTACAAAGATGTCTTTGTATTCCTCTCTCCTCAGCTACAGCCAGGGATTTCTTCCACTCTGCTCAATACACTCTAGATCCATAATAAAGGTGAAGGGCAAAACAATTCTGAAACCCCAACTGCTGTATTTATTTTGAAGATATGCATGCTCAAAGATGCTTTATAGTCACAAACACAAATCAATACTTGACAGATTCACAGCATTTCTGGAAGGTATACAGGAAGAAAAGCAAAAAATGTCTCCTGGTAGGGGTAGCTGTGCGTAAGTAAGTATGTAGAAACTACTCATAAATGTGCAATTTAAGTTATAGCTGGGTGTGAGTTGAACAGCAGTGAAGATATGATTGCCTTGCAACAGTAATTATTGAAAAGCACATAGCACAGCTGAAATTAACCTAAGTAAAAAGACAGTGTAAAATGAAAGATCTTTAATTAATGTATGCATGTTATGAGGATTTTAGGTGGAATTTTTGATTATTTTTAAAAGACTGGTTTTCTAGATGAGATCTTGATTAAGGGGCAATTATTTTTTAAAATATATTGGTTATTGCAATATGAATTTACACCACAGAAAAAATCTGTATGCAAAAAAGAGGACCATCCAGTTCTCTTAAAGCACCTAATTGCATCTTCTAGTTATGTGCTACGTAGCCCATGAAAATGGAGATGTTATTCTTCTCTAAGAATTAAATACTTTCTCTAAGGAAAAAAAAGGCTGTCAACCTTCTATTGTTTCTTACAAGATAAATCATGGATTATCTGTGCTATGAAGATTCATACCAAAAAAAATTAAGTGAAAATGCTTTAGAAAACAGCAAGTAAAAATCTCTACAGGTACCCAGGATTCTCAGAATAGATGTCTAGAAAGCAAGTCACACTCTTAAATATTTGAACATGCTGGGGATTTTTAAGGAAAAGCAGCTGTCACATACAAAAATTCAGCGTGGGTGTTTACTACCCTAACTCCTTGTCAAGGTGAAGATTAGCTGATGTGTATTTCACCTTAATGACTGTATGTGGCTCCTATTAACTCCAACTGCATAATGTATTTGTCAAGAAAAACAAGGCCCTGGAGTCATTTTGCAAAGTTTTCATTAATTTCACAAGTCAGTTGAAGGTAAAATACAAAAATAACATATTTACTTTGCTTAGATAAAAATTAAATAATGCTAGGTGCTACAAGAAAAGAGGAAAAACTTAATCTCTTTACATTGTTCCATGTTTTACCAGACCATACTTATATTTAAAATCAATTCACAGTCTGCTGAAATAAGCAGTGTTCATCTAAATGGGAACAATTAGTCAAATGGAGCTTCAAGCTACAGATGTGCTAAGCTATCTGCTGGTAATTTCATCTACAGGTGCATCAGGATGGAAGACTGACTTCTGAGCTTAATTTTTTGAGTTAGTTAAATTCTATTCCAAGAAGATCACAGCAATGTATATATCTAGAGCTGTGCACAACTCATATTTCTGTTCCTATGTTTTGTGAATGCAAATTCCTACTCTGATCAGTTGATAAAATGTAAAGGTGTCCTCCATCATCTTTGTAATTATTTCAGACTTCTGTCCCTTGTCTGCAGTTATGAAGTTCTTAACCGGTCCTGGTTAAGCAGGGAGATCACAGAACACCAGGACCTATAGTTAGTCACTGATTACCCAATGTGAGGGCCCATGTACAAGGGCAGAAAGGAGGATCTCGGAAATTATAGGACTGTCATCCTGGTCTTGTTGCCAGGGAAGGTCATGGAACAGATTGTTCTGAGTGCAATCATGGGGCATAAAGAGGACAACCAGGGCATCAGGGCAGCCATAATGAGTTTGTGAAAGGCAGGTCCAGCTTGACTAATCTGATCTCCTTCTATAACCAGGTGGCCTGCTTATTAGATGAGCAAAAGGATATAGGTGTTGTCTATGAACTTTCGTAAAGCCTTTAACACCATATGAAACCTTCAACACCACAGTACAGTGGGTACACTGTATTCTTCTGGAGAAACTGGCTTTCCATGCTGTGACAGGTGCTCTCCTCATTGAGTAGAAAACTGACTGAATGGCCAAGCACAGAAAGTGGTGGTGAATATAGTTAAATCCAGTTGGTGGCTGGTGCCCAGTGGTGCTCCCCAAGGCTCAGTATTTGAGCCAGTCCTCCTTAATATATTTATCTATGATCTGGATGAGGAGATCAAGTGCATCCTCAGTAAGCTAACAGACTGGGAGTGGGAGTGTTTATCTGCTGGAGTGTGGGAAGGCTCTGCAGAGAGGGATCTGGACAGGCTGGACAATGGGCAGAAGCCAATGGTATGAGGTTCAACAAGGCCAAGAGCTGGGTTCTGCCCTTGGGTCACAACAACCCCAAGCAGTGCTACAGGCTTGGGACAGGCTTTGGGGCCTGGAATGTTGTCAAGTGGAAAAGGACGTGGGGGTGCCGGTTGACAATGG
>VZTR01020143.1:8974-27651 GCA_013400775.1 Chaetops frenatus | reverse complement strand
GCTGAGTGAAGGAGAAGGAGGGAAAGCAGAAATTCCATAGATACTGAGTAGAGGAGGAAGGAGAGCAGGAATTGTGTGGATGCTGAGTGAAGGAGGAGGAGGGAAGGCAGGAATTCCATGGATGCTGAGTGAAGGAGAAGGAAGGGGGACAGGAATTGTGTGGATGCTGAGAGAAGGAGGGAGGGCAGGAATTGCATGGATGCTGAGTGAAGGAGAAGGAAGGAGGGCAGGAATTGCATGGATGCTGAGTGAAGGAGAAGGAAGGAGGGCAGGAATTCCATGGATGCTGAGTGAAGGAGAAGGAAGGAGGGCAGGAATTGCATGGATGCTGAGTGAAGGAGAAGGAGGGAGGGCAGGGGGTGGCTGATGCCAGTGCTCTGTGTCCCTGCAGGCCCTGAAGCAGCAGCAGCAGAAGCAGCAGCAGTGCCGGGCGGGAATGGGGCCGGGAATGGGGCCGGGAATGGCGCTGCCCTCCAGCCAGCACGTCCTGCTCAAGGCCAAGGCTCCCGGGAAGTCAGGTACAGGTGGGGCACGGGGCTGACCCCCAGTCATGGGAATGGCCATGGGAGGGGAAACTGCTCCTTGCTGTGGGTTCCTGTGGGTTCTGAGATCATCAGCTCCTGTCTCGTGGCTTGGGGTCTATTAGGGACACACCAGGTAAGGACAGAGCTTGGATGGACCTGGGATAGACCTTGGATGGATGTGGGAATGATCTGACTGTGCCACTGGTTCCTTAAAAGCTGCTCCCAGTGCTCAGTGACTTTCCCAGTCACCTGCACCCCATGCAGGATCTTTCTCCTGGTATTTATGTTTGGGGTTCTCCTGGTGTTCATGTTTGGGGATTTCTGGTATTTCTGTTTGGGAGTTTCTCCTGGTGTTTGTGTTTGGGGATTTCTCCTGGTGTTTGTGTTTCCCAAAGCGGCTCCTCATCCTGCAGGGTGGGTTCAATGTCCTGTTCTCACCTGGAAGATCCCTGAGGGGTTTCCAGGGTTTGTGCTGTAAGGAATCACTGAGGTCACTGCTCTGCTCTGGCTGCTCCAGCAGGGCAGGAGTTCCCTGCCAGCACTGGATTTTCCATGGCATCCCAAATTTCTTGGTAGTTAATTCCAGCCAGTTTTCTGTGATTTCTTTCCAGAGTAACTGAGTGCCTTGGCAAAGTCCTGGTTCAAATCCAACCATCAAATCCCAGAATGGTTTGGGTGGGAGGGGACCTCAAAGCCCACCCAGTGCCACCTTCCACTGTCCCAGGGTGCTCCAAGCCCCCACCCAGATCCCAACTGCATCTCCAGTCCCAAGTCCCATGGTTTTTTCAGCCATGGAGCTCTCCAGTAAAGCCTGGTGCTGTGGGTAGTTTATTAATGTTAATTATTGACCCCGTCCCAGTCCCAAAACTGCTTCCCTTGCCAGCTGTCAGTCCTTCAGCCCAGGAGCTGTGCTGGAAGCAGGGGCAGCAGCCTGGGGAGAGCAGCAATTCTGCATCTGCCCAGGGTTGTTCCCAGGGCACAGGAGCTGGCACTTGGGCAGTCCCTGCTGCCAAATTCCCTGGCTGGCACCTCCCAAATTTCCTGGCACCTGCCAAATTCCCTTGCACCTCCTGAATTCCCTGGCACCTCCCAAATTCACTGGTACCTCCTGAATTGCCTGGCACATCCTGAATTCTGTGGTACCTGCCCGAATTTCCTGGCACCTGCTGAATTCCCTGGCACCTGCCCGAATTTCCTGGCATCTCCCAAATTCCCTGGCACCTGCCCGAATTCCTTGGCATCTCCCAAATTCCCTGGTACCTCCTGAATTCTCTGGCAGTTGCTGAATTCCCTGACACCTCCCGAATTCCCTGATACCTGCAGAATTCCCTGTCTCCTCCCAAATTCCCTGTCACCTGCTGAATTCCCTGGCCTGGGACAGGCTCAGTGTCCAGACAGTCCCTGGCAGGGCTCAGCATTCCCCCCTCATTCATTCCCTGCAGGCAGCTGGGATGTGGAACAGGGCCAGCTTGTGCCATTCCCTGTCCAAGGCAGGGCAATTCCCAGTGTTTCCATTCCATGCCTGCTGTGGGAGCAGCCAGAGAGGCTTCTGGAGCAGCAGCCTCAGTGTCAGCCCTACAAACATCTGCATTTGCAAATCCTGGGAGCAGCTGTGGGAATGTTCTGCTGAAATTCCCCTGGGCAGGGTAAGGATTTCCCAGGAGCCAGGAGAGAAGCTGGGAGTGCCTGGGAGCTCCCCTGCCCCTCAGCCTGTCCTGGGGCAGGATTTGGGATTCATTCCTGGGGGATATTTCTCCTGCCTGTTGGGAGAGTGGTGCAAAGGCCAGGAGCTCCCAGCAGGTCTTGCCTTTCCTGCTGGGTAACTCCAGCCTTGGGATGCTTTCCTTGGGCTCGCCTCAGGATCTTCTCCTGCTGCCAGGCTTTTCCTGGAGCTCTTTCCCAGCTGGTTCCAGGTGGGATCAGAGTGTTCAGAAACCCCCTCAGGCTGGAAATCCCTCCTTGTCAAGGCCTGGAAGGTTCCTCTTGGGTGTTTTTCTCCATGGGGTCCCTTTTCCCCCATCCCTGTGAGGCTGCACAGGGACAGCTCCCAGCAGGGACAGTGGCAGCTGTGGAGAGGGAGCAGGAAATTGAATGGATGGGGAACAGGGAACAACGTTCTGGTGGAAATCCCAGATTTTCCCACAATTCCAGGGATTTATTCAGAGCTGGAACGGCCTGTGTGAGGAGAGGAAGGGAGGGAGAGGAGCCAGGATGGGAAACTGAGCACTGGGAAGAGGAGCAGGAATTCCCCAGGGTGGGCTGGGGAACAAACGCTGCAGTAGAAGGGTGAGGTTTAGCAAGGATATGAAAGGTGTGGAGAGATTTCCCTGCCAGGTCTGACAGGAGCTCTGTGAACCCTGGAAGAGTTACTGGGACCATGCCTGGGTGGGATTTGGTGGGAAATAAATCGGGATCAGCTGGGAAATGGACTCCAAGCACACCTGATGTGCTGGCCATACCTTTGGTTTGGGATATTCTGGTGGCTCCAAGGGATCTCCTGCATTCAGCTGCTGGGCAGGAGGTGCTCCAAGAGCACAGGAACATCTGTCCTGGGATTGCTGGGGCTGCAGGGGGTGGCTCTGGGCCTTGGAGAACCTCCATTCCCTGCAGGAGTATCCCCATGCAGGATCCGTCTGGGCACCCCTGAGTTCCAATGTCTCCCTTTCCCACAGGTTGGGAAGGGAAGCAGGGGGATGGGCATTCCAGCAGCCCCCCAAACTCCACGTGCAGCTCCTCACCCTCAGTGAAGCTGGAGAACTCCCTGCCAGGGCTGGGGAAGAAGCCCTTCCCGAGGTCCGACAGGCTCCACGCACGTAAGAGATGGATTTCCCTGCTTTTCCAGGGCTTGGGCTGCTCCAGGGCCAGGACAAAAGCCTAAAACAGCAAAATGGAGTGAAGTGTGTTAATTCCACTGCTGAGGGACCCTGGAAGATGCTGCCAGTCCTCTGGGAGTCGGGATAAATAATTTACAAAGCCATCTTCAGATCAGCCCTTCCCAGGCCTCTGCAGCTGGGCCTCTCCTGGGAGTTCCCAGCTGCTGGAGAGCACAAAGGGACCTGCATTATTTATGGGCTTTTAATGTACTTACACACTCGGATAACATGGAAAAGGAAAAGAAATTCCTCCCTGGATCTCCATCCCTCAGACCCCTCTGGATTTGGCTCCCAGGCCTCGTTTGGAGCCAGGGCTTTCTCAGCCCTCCTGACCTTCCTGGTTCCTTTTACATTTTCCAGGGGTGGGATTGACCACTGTGAACTTAAGGATATTCTTACAAAGTCATGGAATGTCCTGAGTGGGAAGAGACCCAGGAGGATCATGGAATCCATCTCCTGGTACTGCCCAGGACACCCCAACAATCCCACCCTGGGCATCCCTGGGAGTGCTGTCCAGACATTCCTGGAGCTCTGGCAGCCTCGGGGCCGTGCCCATTCCCTGGGGAGCCTGGGCAGTGCCCAGCACCCTCTGGGGGAAGAACCTTGCCCTGATCTCCATCCCAAACCCCCCTGACTCAGCTCCAGCCCTTCCCTCATTGTGAGGTCTCTACCCCAGCTCGTGTCCCTGGGGGGAACAGGCACTTCCACAGAGCAGGAAAGTGCAAAAGAAATCCCCAGGAACAACCTGACCCGAAGTGGAGCCTTCAAGCAGAAAATTGCTGTGGCCAGGAGGAGTTGTAGGAACCCTCCTGAGGGCCCTCCCTGCCAGGCCCCAGCCAGGCAGGATCCCAGGAGGGCTGGACAGAGCAGGGATGGAATGTTCTGTGCAGGGTGGGGGGAGGGCTTTCTTTATGGCCGAGGTAAAAGCAGCGATGGGACAGGTCCCCGTGGTGGCCCTGTGACACTGGCACGTGCCAGGAGGGGCAGGGAGGGTGACCAGGTGTGTGTGTGTGTGTGTGTGCCCCGTGCAGGGCAGCTGAAGCGAGCCCGCTGCGCCGACATCGACGTGGAGACGCCGGAGTCCATCCTGGTGAACACCAACCTGCGGGCACTGATCAACAAGCACACCTTCTCCCTGCTGCCCCCCGAGTGCCAGCAGCGCCTGCTGCTGCTGCTGCCCGACGTGGACAGACAGGTACAGGCTCACCTCACACCGTCCCAGCATCAGTCACAGGGCCACTGAATCACTGGGTTGGAAGAGACCTCCAGGATCACTGAGTCCAACCCAACCCTGACACCTCAACCCAACCCTGGCCCCAAGTGCCACATCCAGTCTTGTCTCAAACACACCCAGAGATGGTGAATCCACCACCTCCCCAGGCAGGACCATTCCAATACTTTATCAGCCTTTCTGTGAAAAGCTTTTTCCTGATACCCAGCCTGTATTTCCCTTGGTGCAGCTCGAGGCTGTGTCCTCTTGTTTTGTGTCCTCTCCAGGACAGCCTGGGCATTCCAGCCTGGAATTCCAGGTGGAGATCCCATTCCCACTGTGGTGCCTGGGGTACCTGTGGGGGAGAGGGGCACGGGGTCAGGGGAGGGTGGATCCAGCTTAGGTTGACCTCATTGTGGCCTTCCAGGACCTGAAGGGACATGACAGGAAAGACAGGGACTGGGGACAAGGGATGCAGGGCCAGGACACAGGGAATGGCTTCCCAGTGCCAGAGGGCAGGGCTGGGTGGGATTTTGGGCAGGAATTGTTCCCTGGGAGGGTGGGCAGGCCCTGGCACAGGGTGCCCAGAGAAGCTGTGGCTGCCCCTGGATCCCTGGCAGTGCCCAAGGGCAGCTGGGCTGGGCTGGTGGGAGCATTCCCAGACCCTCTAGAATTGCTGGGAGAAATAAACCCCCCCAGTACCACGTTTTTAGTGTCACCCACTGAGGCACTGCTTCATTCTGGCTGGGACAGCTGTGTGACAAATCCCAGCCTCCACAGAGCCAGACACAAAACCTGAGCCCTGCAGCCCCTGGCTCCAGCCCTGGCCAGCAGGTGCGAGGGGCGGTGGCCAGCAGGTGACAGGGGCTGGGGCCAGCAGGTGACAGGGCTGTGGCCAGCAGGTGACAGGGGCTGTGGCCAGCAGGTGACAGGGGCTGTGGCCAGCAGGTGACAGGGGCTGTGGCCAGCAGGTGACAGGGCTGTGTCTCTCCCAGGTGGGCACTGATGGGCTGATGAAGCTCAGCAGCTCCGCGCTCAACAACGAGTTCTTCACCTCGGCTGCCCAGGGCTGGAAGGAGAGGCTGTCGGAAGGTAAAGCCTCCCCAGACATCCCCACAGCTGGGGAGTGCCTGGAAATGCCTGGGGGGATGTTCCTGGAGAGGCTGGACCTCTGCAGGGGCAGCCAAGGCAAGGCCACAACTGGGGCTGCAGAAGGAGTTCTGTGTTGGACTGACAAAGCAAATCCCTGGTAGAGATGAGAAAAGAAGGAAAAATGTGTTTAAAATCTTCTGAACTGGCAGTAGAGCTGGGGCATTCTTTGAGCCATCCCTCTGGATGTTTAGATGGGATATTGGGGGAAAATTCTTCCCTGTGAGGGTGGTGAGGCCCTTACGAGACCGAGCAGGCCATTCCCTCTCCTTCTGTCCCTGTTCCCTGGCAGCAGAGCCCGACCCCCCCCAGCTGTCCCCTCCTGGCAGGGAGTTGTGCAGAGCCACAAGGTCCCCCCTGAGGCTCCTTTTCTCCAGGCTGAGCCCCTTTCCCAGCTGCCTTCCCTTGACTGTCCCATTCCAGTGGAGCAGCCCCTGGGGCTGGGGCTGGGGCTGAGGGCAGGAGCAGCATCCCAGGCTGCTGGGACACTCAGCTGGGCCTGTGCCCCATCATCCAGCCCTTTCCTGTCTCAGAAATCCCTTTTGCATCCCACAGGAGAGTTTACCCCAGAAATGCAGCTCCGAATCCGGCAGGAAATCGAGAAGGAGAAGAAGGTGGAGCTGTGGAAGGAGCATTTCTTCGAGAGCTACTACGGGCAGAGGTGAGAGCCCAGCTGTGCCCTGCCTGCCCAGGGGCACCTGCTGGGTCAGCACCTCCATTCCCACATCTCCAGTCCCACACAACCTGGTTAAACCCCCAGTTCTGCAAAGCTTTTATTCCGTGCCTCCTCTTGCTTCAGCATTTTCCCATCCTTTGGGGATACAGGGAGGGTTTGGGGTTTCTGAGGGACCTGGAAAGGAGCACACACCTGTACATAACTGATGAGGAATTCCTCATCCTGCACTGTGCCAGGTTTTTGTTTGTCCTCACCCTGGCAGCCCCTTTGCCTCCCATCCATCCAGGGTGTTTTAACCCTCCAGAGCATTTGGAGGTGGGAGCCAATCCAAAGACCCACCCCCCTTCATGGGATCATATTTGGGGGGAAAAAACCCCAATTTGACAAATCATTGAGAGGGATGGGTGAAGTTAATCCAGAAGTTAATCCCAGACATCACTGTGGGAGTGAGATCCCTTGTTCCACTGGAGGAGATGGAGGGACCCTTCCCAGTGTCCCCTCCTGCCAATGTCACTGTGAGCCAGGGTCACTCCTGTGCTGCAGAGGGTGCTCATACAGGGAATATTCACTGTTGGCCCAACTCTTTGGATTTGCAGCCTGGAAAATCGGTGTCTGGAACAGGCCTGGAGCTACCCAGTGTTGCATTTAGCTGGTTTTAATCTCTGCTGCTGATTTCTGTTTCCTCTGGAAGGATTATCAGTAGGGAAGGTTCTCAATGAGCGTGGCACAGAACTGCGTGTGTGTGACACATTTTATTCAGGGAGTTCATTTAGAGGCTCCTGCTCCATTTCCCTGAGGATAGGATGGTTCTGCAGGGATGTTTTACAAATCAAAGCCTGTGTTTTCCTTGGCAGTTCTGGGCTGAGCCCCGAGGAGTCGGAGCGACTGACGGCACAGCCCGAGGCAGAGCCCGCCCGGCCCCGCAGCCCCCCGGCCCCACCACGCCGGGAGCAGGGCCCCTTCCCATCGGAGCCCAAAGCACAGCCAGCCCAGGGAGCAGCAGCCAGCAGGAAAGCAGGAGAGGAGGAGGGCAGAGAGGACCCTCAGGCCAGGCCAGCCAAGCCCACCCAGGCCTCGGCCTCCCCGGACCGGCGAGCGGCGAGAGCCGGCGACCGCCCCGGCCCTGCCCAGGACAGAGCCCACGGGGCAGCCCTGCCCGAGAAACCCCACAGTGCTGCCAGCCAGAGGCCAGAGGAGCAGAGGAGGCCTGGGGCGGGGAAGGAGGGTCCAGGGAAGGAGACTCTGGGTGCCCCCAGCAAACCAAAGAGCCCCGAGGCCGCCGAAGGAGCGGCGAAGGTGCCGAGCCCCGCGGCGGCTCCGGACGCGGCGGAGAAGAAGCCCCCCGGGAGCAAGGCCATGGAGGTGGGCGTGGAGGCCCCCAAGAGGAAGTCGGAGAGCAGGGAGGAAGCTGCAGGCACCCCCGAGAAGAAGCCCCGTGTGGCAGAGCCCTGTCAGCACCAGCAGGCCTTTCGCAGCCAGCCCTTTCCCGGCGCGGGGGCGGCGGTGCCTCGGGTGCCCCCGCTCAAGGTGAGCAGAGCAGGGACAGAGCCACGGCCGGGGCTGCCCCGGGGGCCCTGAACCCCAGAGATTGGGTTCTCTGGGAGGGACCTTGGAGCCCATCTCATCCCATGTCAGGGGCAGGGACACCTCCCACCATCCCAGGGAGAGCTGCAGAGGCTCTGCAAGGCCATGGTGACAGAGGGGCAGCCAGGAGAGCAGGGGCCTGGCAGGTGGGGACACCCCGGGCCAGAGGAGTCAGTGCCCAGCACAGCTCCCCTGCAGTCCAAAACCAGAGCCTCTGGCCACCCTGCAGGCTGGTTTGTAGGGCAGCAGTGCCAGGGCAGGAGCGTTTTGGGGAACTCTTCAGGATCAGTGGCTGCTGAGCCTTTGCAAGAACCCACCTGGGAGAGAAGAAAGGGAACCAGCCCCTGCTGGGATAGGGGAGGCAGCAGGACAGAAACATTCCAGGCTTTTCCTGGGTTTGAGAGCCAGGTCAGGACCAGGTAGCTGCTGCTGAACCTGCTGCTCTGGGGCCTTAGGAAGAGCTTAATTCCTGTATTCCTGTATGTCCCAGGGATTCTGCTCCCCTGTTCCTATCCTTTTGTACTGAAAGGCTGCAAACTCAACACTTTAAAAGCAGCTCATCATTCTCACCATGTTAATAAGAACAGCAGGAAGGCAAGAGAGCATCAGTGAAATTGTGAGTGACAGAACTGGGGAAACTGTCCATAAAAGAGGTCTGGAATACCATGCAGGAAGGAGGGTTGGCCTACCAGGGCAAGAAAAGTGGGATTTAATTCAACAACAGAGTGAGTTGAAGGTGATTGTGAATAGTTTCCCTTGCAAAGCAGGGGAAAATGGGGACAGACAGGTCCCCAAGATCTGTCATTCCCTAAAAACAAAGTGGTGAAGTGGTTGATCAGAGATCAGTGGGATCCAGCGAGGATTTTATGGATATGGAAAATAAATGTAACCTCAGATCAACTCCCTGAGCTCTCTGCAGGGGGAGCAGGGCAGCACCAGGCTCAGTGCAGGGCTCAACATATAGGGAAAGTCAGCTGGAACATTGGGGGAAGTGTTTTAGAAGGAAAGAGTAAATCATTGGCATTTTTTCTCCAGCTCAGGGGATTGTTATGGCTTTGTACAAAGGCACTGAGGAAACAAATGGTAGGTGAGCAGGGGGGAAGAGCAAGGCTGAGTGGAGCAGGATGGTGAGACCCTTCAAAGGGCAGAAATTACACCTGAAGCATGTGAAACAGAGGAGGAGGGGCTGGCAGGGCTGGGACAGGATCAGCCCCTCAGGGAGGGAGCCTGGGGGCTCTGGGAGGGAGGTGTCCAATGGTTCTCACTGCGAGGGACGAGCTCCACTCAGAGCCACGGGGTTTGTACCCCCCTGAAACTGCCTGGGAGGCATCTCAGGGACACATCTCTTGTCTCAAGGGAGGGACAGGAGGGCTTTGTCCACAACCACAACCACTTCTCTAAGACAACACCTGCGGGTCGAGCGTTCCCCGTGTCTCAGCCGTGCTTTTCTCCTGCTCTGTTGCAGATTCCTGTGTCCAGAATCTCCCCGATGCCATTTCCTGCGGGCCAGGTCTCTCCCAGGGCACGTTTCCCCCTCTCCCTCAGCAGTCCGGGCAGGACAGGGGCCAGGACCTTGGCCGACATCAAGGCCAGAGCCCAGCAGGCCAAGGCTCAGAGGGCAGCGGCCGCCGCCGCCGCCGCCTCGGCCGGGGGAGCCGTGCCAGGGCCCGGCCCGGGCGGGGGGAGACCCCCGGGCAGGGGGGGAGACGGGAGAGACCCCAGTGGAGCCACCCAAACCGCAACTGGAGCAAACGCACTGGAACTGGCAGGAACTGGAAGCGGGGGAAGTTCGAGAAGGTTTCCTCCCCATTGCCCGGGGCCCCGTTCCCAGGTGGAGAGGCAGGCGGAGCCGGGAGCTGCTCGCCATCCTCCTGGAGCACAACTACAGCCAGGGGCCCCCGCGGCAGCCCCGGCGCTAGGGAACGGCACAGGGGCCACCCTGGGGTCCCCACGCTCGGGCAGCGGGGACCGGGCAGGGACGGCCCCTCCTGGCCCGGCCGGGAACGGGCCCGGCTGCGGCAGCGTCACCCCGGGAGCACCCACGGCCTCAGGAGGGAGCGGCTCTGACCTTTCCAAAGGCAAATCTCCTTCCCCTCTGGTGTCCTCCCTGCCGCCCGCGGGGCCCCGAGCCCAGGCTGGAGCTGTGGCTGTGCCCGTCCCAGCCTCCAGCACCCCCTCGGTAGCACCCAGCCTTAAATCTCCTGCTCCCGGTGGGGCCCTGCCCAGAGCGAGCTCCAGCATTCCTGCCAACAACCCTTTGGTCACCCAGCTGCTCCAAGGCAAGAGCGTCCCTCTGGAGCAGATCCTGCCCAAGTCTCTCACCAAAGCAGAAGTGAAAGCTGTCCCCGTGGCTGCTCAGGAAGAGAAGGGGGCAGCAGCCCCCCGTGCAGCGGGGGACGGCGCCGAGGCGGGGGACAGGCCATCGAGCGTGCCCCCGCAGCAGCTCGGGAAGATCTTCTGCCACAACAGGCCTCTGCCTCACATTCCAAGGACCTTCCCGCTCCCCTCGGGAAAGGAGCCCGGTCCTGAGCAGCACCAGGGCCACGAGGCACTGAGCAAATCCACCCAGGAGCAGATCCTGCAGACTCTCATCAAGAGGGTGCAGAGGCAGAATCTGCTGCCCGTCCTTCAGCCCTCGCAGCTGAACCTCCCGCACTCAGGTTTCCCGGTGGAAAACAGCCCCACCAGCAAGAGATTCATGCTGGGCTTCACGGGCAGGAGGACGTCCAAGCCTGCCATGTCCGGGCACTACCTGCTCAACATCTCCACCTACGGCCGCGGCTCGGAGAGTTTGAGGAGGGGCTTCTCCCTGAGCGCCGAGCCCCGCCTGGGGCTGAGCAGCCCCGCCGACGGTGCCAGGGCAGAGCCCGGGGAGCGCGAGGAGATGGGCGGCCAGGGCAGCAGCGGCAGCAGCAGCGAGGAGGACGCGGACGACGAGAGCTCCGGGGATGAACGGGAGCACATCGGCGTCAAAGAGGAGCCCCGGGCAGGGCAGGGGGAGAAGGAGCAGGGCTGGCACAGCACCGGCCCCGCGGACCCCGGCTCCCTGGGGAGGAAGGCCGAGGCGGCCCCGGTGCCGCCGGCAGCCGGCCCCAAGGAGAAGGCGCTGGACGGCACCGCGCTGGCCCGGGACCTGCTGCAGGCGGCACAGGAGCAGATGGCCCACGCCATGAGGGGCAAGGGGCACGGCAGCAGCGAGCTCTTCGGGCCCCCCGCCCCGTCCCCGGACTCGGGGCAGCCTCCGCTGCTCCCTGCCCCGCACCCCCCGAAGCTGCCCGGGAGCGCCGGGCCGCAGCTGCTGGGGCCCAGCTACAGCGGCACCATAAACGTCTCCACCTCGCCCGACGTGGGCCAGGCCTCGCTGATGAGCGGGCTGTCCGAGTGCAAGCAGCTGGCCAGCTCCATGGGCAACGTCATGTCCTTCTCGGTGACCGTCACTACCATCCCCGCCGGGCAGGCTGTGAACGCCGGAGGCCACGGGCAGAGCCTCCCGGTGCAGGCGTTCGCCGAGGACGGCGGCGTGGAGGATCCGCCTTCCAAATGTTACTGCAGGTTGAAAGCCATGATCATGTGCAAGGGCTGCGGTGCCTTCTGCCATGACGACTGCATCGGCCCCTCCAAGCTCTGCGTCTCCTGCCTGGTGGTGCGGTAACCGGGGACCGGCTCGGCCACCGCCGGGGCTCCCTTCGGGAGTGTCTTGGGAAGAAACAGGAATTTTACTGCCTTGCACAAGAGACACGTTACTGAATCAGGAATACAGAGTAGAGTCCTTCTTTCATTAACGAAAGAGCACCTTCTTGTACAGGGAGTCGAAGTCGCGCTCGACTACGTGAATTGTGACAAGAGTTTGCACTTAAGGAATTTATGTAAATATGCCACATTATTTTGTTTAAAGATATTTTTTCAATCTTTTAGGAGATAGTGTTTGACTTGTACTGCAGTTCCAGTAACCCCAGCCTGCTCTGAGCACGTTTGCTGAGCTCTGCCCGGGGGGATCCAGCCCATGGCGCGTTGTTGGTTTTCTCTTGGCAGAGGGGACGGGATAATCCAGGTCCAGCCGTGTGTGGTGATGGAGCAGTGAGGCAGGAGCCCTGAGCAGGCTCCCTCGGCTGCTCCCAGTTGAGATCCTCGGGAACTGGGAGGCGCCACTGATGCCGTGCCAGCCTTTCCCTCCATTGCCTTTCCCTGGCTGTTGAAGAAGGCTCCCGGGCTGGGCAATGCGGGCTGGAGTTCCTGGTTTGCAGATCCCCCCTCTCCCAGTATCCCAGCTGAAGGGAGGCAGTGTCTGGCTGTGGAACTGGTGGAGCTGTGCTGACCATGGGAGTGACCAGAACAGCTGTCACTGGGACTGTTGGTGACCACCAAGGGCAGGACTGGGCAGGAATTTGCTCTCCTGGGCATTCCCTGGGAGCTGCCATCCCGCAGCCCAGAGCTGCTCTCTGGGGACATGGGGGCAGGTGAAGGGCACCAAGTGTCACCCTTGGTCCTGCCATGCCCTGGGAAGTGTCTTGTGTTCATCCTAACACCCTCATGGTCAGACATCTCCAGTTTCTATCCAAGATTTTCTATTTCCTGGGTGTAGGGAAAGGCAACTGAGTGTCTGCCTGGGCCTTGCTGGGCAGCTCTTGGTGTTTGAAATACCAAATTGGGCTGAGCTCAGCTCAGCTTGGGCCCAGCTGAGGGAGGGGTGCTGGGGCAGCCCCTCAGGCCTGGCTGGGGACACAGCTGGTGGCACCTGTGCCCCCTGTCAGTTCCTGGATTCCTTCACCTGGACTGAGGGAAATGAAAGCACAGCAGCCCCGGGAGCTGAGGATGCTGATGGAGCACGAGTCACTCGAGGGCTCTTCCCCTCCTGGGGCAGGCAGGGGCCTTGCTGCATCCTGGTCAGGGAACAGAGCTATGTATGTTTTTGATGGAAAAGCACTGAATTCACTTTTAATCCAAAGGCCTTTTAAGCTGAAGCAATATTCCCACAGCAGTGGGGCAGTTGAGTGGTGCACGGGCTCCTCAGCCTTCCCTTCCCCTCTCCTTTGTACTACTGCTCCCCTCCCCTTCTCCCCGGGAACCCAGCACGGGTGGTGAGGAGCAGAAATAATTCCCTGGGTGTCTTTCCAAGGAGGACGTGGTGCCCGAGGCTGCCAGAGCTCCAGGAGCCTTTGGACAGCACTGTCAGGCACAGGGTGGGACTGTTGGGGTGTCTGTGCAGGGTCAGGAGCTGGACTGGATGATCCCTGTGGATCCCTTCCAGCATGGGATATTCCATGATTTAGGTGGTGATGATAAGGAAAAGGGAGTTGCAGACCTGATCCTGTGGCAGCAGGAGCTGCAGCATCACCTGCTCTGGGTTCTGTCACATTAAATTTATGGCAGAGCAGTGACTCCCACTGGCGTGGTTCCACATCGCTGCTAAAGCATCCCGTGGTGAGGAGGATTTTGGGATTAGAAACGAACTCAATTTTTTAAACCTAAAACTGAAATCTCAAAAAAAATTGCACAGAATTGTCCCCACGAGCATCTCACACCCACACTGGTGGTGGTGGCAGCCCAAGAACCCCCCGGGCCTGTGTGTGTTCCTGCCACTGCCAGCTCTTGTTTGGGAAGAGGAATTCCTGCATTTCTGTAGACCTGGGGGCACGGGGTGGGCTGGTTTGGAGCTGAGAGCAGGATCTGTCCATTCCTCCCTCAGGCCTCACCTCCACAGGAGGGGGAAGTTCCTTCCCATAACCGCGGACAGGCACTGCCATTCCTGGCTGGGGCAGCCCAGGAGAGGCTCCTGTGCAGCTGGGTGCTGGTTACACAGCAGAGCAGTGGGAGTCAGAGGTTTGGCTGCACGCCGGGCTCAGTTCTGGTCCCTCCCTGGCTCCTCTCAGGGTGTTTTTCCAGGCTGCTGGAGAGCGGGGAGCGGAGGATGAGGAGGGAGCTGTGACCCTGAGCCCTCACAGGTGTTGGTTCCTCCCACTGGATTTCCCCCGTGTCCGTGCTGAGCCTGGATTGGGGCTGCTGTGCCCATTCCTGGGCAGTGCAGGGAGCTGCTGTTCCCAGAGCCATCCCGTGGGAATTGTGCCCATCTGGCTGTGCCATCCCAGCAGGGGGTGGCTGGGGACCCGGGCTGGGGCAGACGGTGACCCTGGACGTGGAGGTGGCCCCAAGCTGGCCTTGGCCGGGGTAGGACGGTGTTGGTGGCTCGGGAGTTTCCACCTGTCAGTGCCTTAGTTCCACTCATGGATCAACACTTTGCTTTTCTTGCGTTTCTTTTTAAGGAAATCGATTCTCTCAGTGCCCATCTGAGGACTGAGCTCGCTCCTGGTGCAGCCTGGGGCAGCATCCGAGGGTGAGCAGAGGGCACTGAGTGTGAGGAAATTGTTCAGGATAACGGGCTCAGTGTAAAAATCCCTGGAACAGGGATAAAGCCCTGGAAGTTTCGCACGTGCTGCAGCTGGGTGTGGGGATGAGGGGCTTCAGAAGGGGGAATCCTGTGCAGTTCCTGGGGTGGGATCAGCCTGTCCCACTGCTGAGGCTCCTTCCCATCATCCGGCCTTCCCACGGACAGCAAATCCATCTCCACACGGGATTTATAAACAAAGGGATGTCGTGGTGGAGTTTAAACCATTCCCCAGGAACGAATTTAACAGCACTGCAGGGAATGGCGGCATCAAAAATCCAGAATTTCCAAAGCCTGATGTCAGAGTTTGTGCCAGGGAAAGGAACCTGATGAGGGAGGAGGTTTCAGTTTCCCTTTTCAGGACACAGAACTGGAATTGGAGCCTGATCAAGACTTCTATTCCCAGCCCCAAACCCCACGGACAGGAGGTGCCAGTGCAGCTCTGGGGGTTCGGCTTTTGAGCCGGGTGGGCAGCAAGGGAAGGAATTCTGCGTGGAATTTTACTGTCCCTCTTGGAATTTACAGGAAAGAGGAGGTTCCAAGCCGTTGCACTGGTTGGGGAGTTGGATTTTTTTGGTTTTTTTTTTTCTTTTGGTTGCACAAAACAGCTGCTGGAGCAGCAGTTCCTGGTCAGGTCGTTACCGGGAGGGATCCTCGGGAGGAATCCTCGGGAAGGAGGCAGCAAAGACCATCCCGGGGCCGGAGGGTGGATTGGGAGCGGCCCTGGGGCTTCTGTCGGTCCGATGTGACTCTCCAGGTCGGGAGAACGGCCCCGGGTCGGGGTTTCCCACAGCGGGAATGTGGGAGGCTGCGGGGGAGATGGCGTGGATTGGCACAGGTGAATCGCAGGGAGGGCAGGGCGCGGCCGGGGGCGGGCCGGGTGCCCCCGCCGTGACACAGGGACCGGAGCTGGCCGGGGAGCGGCCCCGAGCCTTCCGTGTCCCTGGGCTGTTTTTAGCGCTTGTACGTTTGCTGTTCGTGCGGAGCGAGCGGGAGAGCTTACAGTAATATATTTTAAGTAATATATATTTTAGTAGGTGTAAAGAGCGGGCAAAGGAGGGGTTCCGAGGTGGTGACAGGGTACCGGGGGCAGTTCCTCGGCCAGGCCAGCGGGGGTTACTGCAGCACAACTGAAAAGGTTCAGTTCCTGCCATTAATGCAATAAAAACGGGAATTCTCACAAAGAAGCAATCCAATACTGTTTCCCAGAGGCTTTTCCTGTGTGGACAACAGGCCTGTAAACACAGTTCCAAAAATCCTAAACCTTTGTCTTTTGCCTTTTTAAAAGGGACTTCGATTGGGCTTGAGGGTCTGTACAGCAAAATCGAGGTGACACCATTTGAAAATGTATTTTTACACAAATAATATAGAAAAAAAAATCATATTTTACATAAGAATTTTAAGTATTTGAAATATGTGTATATATATACTGTATGTACTTCGTATATGCTTTATTTTACATTTTCAATGTATTAAAAAGTATTTGAGCTGGTTGGATCTGAGATGTAATAATGTTTAAAACCACAAAAACAAGGGAAAGGGGCCTGGGGGGAGAGCGGGTGGGAGCTCTGCAGGGAAGCACAAGCCCAGAGCAAAGGGTTTGGGGAAGGTTTCAGCGATCTGGGAACCTTCAGACACTTCCCAGTCCTGTCTCCTGTGTTGTCATAAATCGTTTGGTTTCCCTCATGACCATCTGGGATGCTGCAGAGTTGGGATCAGCAGTTCTGTCCCTGGGCTGTGCAGGGAAGGAAGTGAGGTGGGAAAAGGAGCAGCGTGAACGTGTCGGGGTTAAAGGTACAAAAATGAGCCCTGGAAGCCAGAACTGTTGCTTCTGTACTTGATTGGTTTGGGGATGTCCTGCAAGGACAAACCTTGGCATGCAGGGTCCTGCTGGAGGTGAACAGGGGCTGTGCAGGTCTGTCCCTCCTGTGCCTCAGCTCCCTGTCCAGAGGGATCCTGCCTTCATCCCAGGCCTCCTCCTCCCCACCTGCAAAGTCACCTCGCACCTGAGAGGGAACAGCAGCCTTGGGAGTTGTTCCCTATTTAAGGGACGTGGATGAGGTAAAATATAAAATGGCAAAGTGTTGGAGCTGCTGCACTTCCAAACAGACATTCCTGATTCCCCTGGTGCTGCTGCATCTCCCAGTTCATAACGGAACCAAACTGGTCTCCTGGCCCTTTCAGTTGGGATGCTGCATTATAGATTTTACACTGGAAAAGCTGGGCTGAGTTTCACCTGTGGAGGCCTCGGGGCCCCTCCAGGCCTGGTCCCAGGGATGTGATCCCACGGGCGGTGAGTGTGCTGCAGCTACCCCAGCTTCCTGCAGGCCTGCTTCCCAAAGGATGGGATTCTCCTGTCCCGGTGGGATGGGAGCCACCTCGGGCCTCACACACACAGGTTTTACTCTGCTGCCCAGAGGTGTCCCAAGGATGAGCCCACAAACCAAGTCCAGGGGACCCCCAGGTCACTGCCAGCTCCAGGCCTGTCACAGGCTGTGCCAGTCCCTCTGAAACCAGGGAAGTGCTGAGGGGATGCGTCAGAGGCACCTTCAGGTCACCGAGGTGATTTCTGGGCATTCAAACCAGCCCAGGAGCAATGGGGACACACACGTGTCCGTTGGGATAAATATATAGGGAGAAAGAAACAGGAAGAAACTTGTAACAAGGGACAGGAACCTAATTTCCCTTAAATCAGGGATTCAGGGAAACAGGTGTGTAACCAACTCACCTGCTTTCTGACTGGAAATCTCAAATGCACTTAACCACGCAGTAAAATCAGCAGCACTGGGGAATGTGCAAGAGCCTGGGATTTCTTTTCCCTGAATACATAAAAAGTGTCAACCATTCTGTATTTTAAGTATGGAAGGGGTTGGACACCTGCCAGTGGGAATAATCCACCCCTGCCCTCAAGTGGCATCTTGGTGGCATCAGTAGACTTTAATTTTTTTATCCTTTTAAATCCGTGTGACTAATTAATGGCTCTAGCTTGTTATTCAGTAAGTAAAACGCTTTTTTTGAAGCCAGGCTGAATTCCCCTGGGACTCTCGGGAAGAAGGAGGATGGGCACAGCCCACAGAGGAGAGGGAAGCCTGAACTCCCCGAGTCAGAGACATAAAGAAATAACTAAAGCCATGGCACCATCTGGTGTTTTTCCAGGTTGCAGCACTCCTCCCTGCAGCCCACGGCAGACGGCTTTTCCAAATGCTGCTTAGGCCGCTGCTGGGTTCAGGATGGAAATGCAGCCAAAGCAGGAATCGCCTCCCTAACTGGGTCCCACTGCCACCCGTGGGCTTGGTTCCGGAATCCCGGGACAACCCGAGCTGTCTGTCACGGGCTCGGGATGAGCACCGACACAGCACCAGGTCTCAGCAGCGCTCTCCCCTCTCATTTCCTATTTCCTGACAGAGCCATCTCCCTGCCGCTCGCGCGAACCGTGCGCGGTGCCTCCCCTGCGCGCTCGGTGGAGGAGCTCTGGCCTTTCCGCAGGGGCCGAGGGGCCCGGAGCACAGCCCGTCCTGCCCGATCCCCTCAGGGAACGCTGCTGGTGCTGCCGGCGGCTGCCAGCAAGGCGAGCTGGGACATTCCCGGTGCCCATGGAATGCTGTTATCCCATGGAATGCTGTTATCCCATGGAATGTCACTCAGCGGAGCAGGGGACGCCGACATTGGAAACGGCCGCTGTCGCTGTGGCAGGGGAGCCGTGGGGACACGGCTGTGAGCAGCCTCCCCTGGGAACGGGGGACGCGTCCTGCAGGGGCACGGTCCTTACAAGCCAAAGCTGCCCCTCCAGCCCATAGAAACACAGATCCATGGAATGGTTTGGGTGGGAAGGGACCTGAAAGCCCATCCAGTGCCACCCCCTGCCATGGCAGGGACACCTCCCACTGTCCCAGGCTGCTCCCAGCCCCAGTGTCCAACCTGGCCTTGGCCACTGCCAGGGATCCAGGGGCAGCCACAGCTTCTCTGGGCACCCTGTGCCAGGGCCTGCCCACCCTCCCAGGGAACAATTCCTGCCCAAAATCCCACCCAGCCCTGCCCTCTGGCACTGGGAAGCCATTCCCTGTGTCCTGGCCCTGCATCCCTTGTCCCCAGTCCCTCTCCAGCTCTCCTGGAGCCCCTTTAGGCCCTGGCAGGGGCTCTGAGCTCTCCCTGGATCCTTCTCCTCTCCAGGTGAGCACCCCCAGCTCTCCCAGCCTGGCTCCAGAGCAGAGGGGCTCCAGCCCTGGGAGCTGAGGGGAAGGTGCTGAGGGGAAGGGGCTGAGCAATGGCTGTGGCTGAG
>VZTR01020142.1:127814-185486 GCA_013400775.1 Chaetops frenatus | reverse complement strand
ACAGTGTATAATAGATGAACATAAAAGACAAAATGGCATGTATTACCACAAGTTTAGATTTGTCATGGTGTGAGTACTAAATGCAATCAAAATACCTTGTATTTTGATATGTATATGTCATTACAGATTTATGCCAAAAATAGAAGTGAACTTTTTTTAGAATCATCAAAAGGTTTACTGAATAATTAAAAAAACTAGGATATACTCCTGCCAAAAAAAAAAAATTCCTTAAAATGATTTGTTAATGAGTTGTGATTGATAAGCATCTGCAAATTAGTCAAATAGTAGCATATATTTGGTCTTTTCATCCCTGGATTATTTTCTTTTTAATAGAAATTAAGATCACATTCCCACCTCATATAGCATTAAGATCCCTGACAGTAAACTATGAAAAAGGCTTTTATGTTCCTCACAGCATAATTCAAGGTCAGGGATATATTCTGTCTGCACTTCATTATCTAGACCATTTCTGCTGTACCAGAGACAAGAGAAATCAAACAGATGTAACAAGAAGAGAAAGGAAAAATACCTTAAACACTTAGACAGAACAATGGGGGATAGGAATTAGCCAAATTAGTATCAAAAATATGCTAGCATTATAAATGTCAGAAATTATGTTTTAAAAAAAAAATAGTCACAGATTCTAAACTAAAGCAAATTGGCATGGATGTCAATATGTATATATGGCACTTCTACTTAATTAGATTACATAATTAATGATCTGAAATTTATAAAGTACACCAAGTTGAGAAAATGTGGTCTATTTTACAATATTAACACCAGCTTTCAGGAATTAAAAAACTGGTCAAAGGTGTTTTTCTGTCACTTCCAGCTGAATTGTATCCCTTGCATAATTAACTTATCTTTGATTTTTTCAGTACCTTCATTCTGATGCCTTAGCTGAGAAGTTGATCATGGTATTTTTGGCTAGTAAGCCTATTTATGGACAATTGGAGTCTGGTTTTTTGGTTTTATTTTTGGGTTGGGGTTTGGGGGTTTTTTGGGGTTGTTTGTTTGTTTGTTTGTTTGGTTTGGTTTGGTTTGGTTTGGTTTGGTTTGGTTTTGTCAACTACAAATCACTACATTGATATTACAATAAAGTTAAGAAATCCCTGAGGTAGACATAAATCTTATCCCATGATGCTACAATATCTTTTTAATAATATCTACAAAGGTTAAGCTGCACCTTAGTGGTAAGCATGTAACTTATATATGTGTCATAACACAACCCTGTTGAAGAGGTTTTCAAAGAAATTATAACACATTCAAAATCTTCTCTTTCTTCCATAACCTTACTGAGTCATCAACAGAAAAAAAAAAAGTATTTTCCCATTTCTTATACAATTAGAATTTAACCTGAGAAGACGATTTTAGAAACACTTATTTTGGGTTTCTTGTGCCAATTGCTGAAATCAATGGCTTGTTGCTAATTACTGCTTAGAATTTTGAACTCAGGTACGACCGATTTGTACCTATCTTAGATATCTTAGAAGTTGTTTTTATATTGCTGTAGTTCACAGATAAGATTTTAAAAATTAATCCTTCTTGAAATATTTTCTCTCTCATCAAAACCAGTATTAAAGTTTCCATGACTTAAATAGAAAGGAAGACAGACTGATAATGAATGAGCATTTGATAATAGTATTTCAGTTAATTGATTCTTAGTTTGTACAGATTTAACAGCTGGGAGAAATAGACACTATATTTTTCTTGACCGCTTCTAGGAAAAAAAAAATACAAGAATATTGTGAAAAGAGGATACAGTCAACATTTTTAAATCAATGTGGATTTTCAAATTGACTACAGAATAGGAGTCTTTACCTTAAAGAAGAAGAGGCAGTAATGTAAATGGGAGTATTAAAAAACAGATAAGAAAATTCTTGGAGCTTCCCAACATCTATATTCTACCATTTTCATTCTCACTATTACTCCAGACATAACTGCAATGAAAATCTACCTTGCAGTCTATTTTTGACTGGGTTTTTTTTTCTGTCCTTCCTTTTTTCCCATCTTGTATACTTTGGGACATGAACTAAAGAGCAAATTTCTTCACTCTTTATTTTATTATCCTTTTTAAATTTAAAGTAAAATTTTCAGAGAAACTAAACTGCTCAAGTCCATAGAATTCTAAATATGTATTGAAACACTAACATTATGTTACTTTCTGGAACTGAAAGAGATCTCAACCTACTGGTGCAAGAACCTTCATTTTTCAGATACTTGCATTGTATTGTTTTTCTTTCCAAGTCCTGTCCTTTCCATGGCCTGATAAAGAGCTATACCTACTCCACATGCAAACATGTTGATAGCCTCTTTGAGCTAGGAAGTTTATTCAAAGAACTAGTTTTCATTTATTCATATACTTATTCATATGTTGTATGTACTAGCTTTTGTTTGTCTTCCCCCTAACTTCAGTTGTTTTGATCTGTTTTCTTTTGCCTCTCTAATCCTTCAGTCATTAAGAAATTATAAACCTTACTCTTATCCCTTTTGGCTTTTGTGTTTGTAGGCTGAAGAAACAATGTATTTTAATTCCACATTCTAAATTTGTTTTCATCCCCTTTATCATTCAAGTAATCCTTCCTTTTGTATTCTCACACTTCCATCCATTTTTTTTCTTAAATATTAATTGAATTGTATGTGTACTATTTCTGCTATCTTGTCAGTAGTGTCTATGCTTCCCTTTTATTACTGGATGTCTCTGTCAGCTCTTCAGCACTGCCTTTTTTTTGACTTGGGAATACATATTGTCATGGGAATACATAGTCCTCTATTGATCAACTACTACAACGGTTTAGTTTTTCATTCAATTGCTCCCAACAAGAAAGAAAACTCTGCTTGCCATTTGTCACTTTGGTTCACTGATTTTCTGCTTGTATTTTTGTTCATAAATGGTTTGGATTGGAAGGAACTGTAAAGGTCATCTCGTTCCAGCCCCTTTGCCATGGACTGGGACACATTCTACTAGACCAGGTTGCTCAAAGCCCCATCCAACCTGGCTTTGAACATTCCCAGGGACAGGGTACCCACAACTTCTCTGGCCAACCTGTTCCAGGGTCTCACCACCCTCAGGAAAGGATTTCTTTTTAATGTGTAATCTAAACTTGCCCTCTTTCAGTTTGAAGTCATTACTCCCTGTCCTATCACCACATGCCATTGTAAAAAGTCCCACTTCAGCTCTCTTGCAGACTTCCTTTAGGTACTGGAAGCTTCTCTAGAAAATTCTTTTCTCCAGGTTGAAAAATCCCAGCTTTCTCAATCTGTCTTCATAGGAGAGGTGCCCCAGCCATCTGAGCATCTAAATCATTCAGTTTTTTCCTCTTTTATTGCACTCTTCTTTCTATAGAAGTCATCCTTTCTGAGTTGCTGCTGTCAAACTATATTAGTATTTCCCAGTTTTGGAGAGAGTTTTTTGTTTGTGGTTTGTTGTTCAGTTTTTTTATAGAATTATTTAATGTAAGTGTTGTTGAGTAGAACTATTAGCGTGTTTCCTAATGGCTGCCAAAAATCATATTACCAGTCCAATGGTCCTTTATTAATTTATCCATCTAATTAACTCTAATGAATGCAAGACACTTGCATGTGTAAATATTTCAGTTCTTTGTGGTCTGTGTGTTTGGCAGTGCAAAATCTTCTTGGTGCCAATCTTAATGACTGTAGTGTAGATATTTGTAATAATTTACTATAACTTTGACTTGAGGAATTGCTCAGGATTTCTGCATTTGATTTTCAGTTATGCAATGTATTTATTGAGATTGTGTAGTGAAAGACAGAAATTTTAGGGCAACAGCCCATAGAAGTACAAATCTGTCTGATTGAAAAAAAATTAACATTGATCTGCAGAGCAGAATTTTGGTTTAGCTGTACCCATTAATTCTTGAATTTCTTGGAAATACACTCTAAGGACTTTGTCATTTTAGCACTCTTACCTAACAGTTAATATTGCGCAGTGAATGGTTTTTTAGAACATATGTTTTCTCTTTTCAGTAGCTTTTTAGTCTCTGTTCCAGTTTTGCCTTCATTTCTGATATACTCTCTGTCCTCTGCTATAACACAGGGAGCCATAATAAAGCCAAATTCTTACCACTTTCTAGGGTGAATATTATTGTCAGGATATTGTTATACATTTTCCTTATAGCTGGGGGCCTTCATTCCAATTCTCACTACACTCAAGAGATCTCATTTGGATCTCATTTTGACTTAGGTTGGGTATATTTTCAGTAAAGCCCAATGAATATATTTGTAATGAAAGCACACACTGTGCTGGGTGGGAAATGACATAATGCAAACAAATCTGTTGTCTTCAAAATATCTGTAATATCTACAAATCAACCTGAAAGTCATTTTGGTTTGGATTTTTTTTTTTTTTTTTTTTTTTTTTGCTGTTGATGCTAAGGGAATTTTATTTTCTAAAGCTTAGTGAATATGATAAATGCTGCCAGAAAAGATTTCAACAAATGGTTTTCATTACAAAAGTTTGAATGACAAGTAAGTATAGTGAATAGCAATAGTAATGCAAAAAAGATTATGCCCTCTGGTAACCAAAATATTTATTTCTGATCTTCTTATTCATTGAAGGAAAATTACTTGCCTTATATTATGAAATTTGACAAAGGTGTAAATCCAATATGAGGTATATATATCTGCAAGATGAATAAAATATAGCCCCTTATATTGCATATATTACTGTACTTAGAATGATATCACAGGATAATTCAGGCTGTGAGGGACTTCAGGGGGTCTCCAGTCCAACACCCTGCCCAAAATAGGGCCAGCCCTGGTATCCTCACAGCTTGATGTAGCCAGGCCTTGAATCCCCCCCAAGGACAGAGATGATACAGCCTTTCAGGAAAATCTGCTGCACTGTATCTTTGTCCCTATGTGAGAACAGAATCTTTTGATACTTAGCCTGAACCTCTCCTTCACCCATTGTCTGTCATTGTTCTCCCCTGCCCCACTCTGCCACAACCACCTCAATCTCCTTGGTGACCTCTTGTAGGCTCTGTGGGTCTGTGTGGTGCACAGGAAGACATCCTTTCTCCAGCCCAACCCAGCCCTGCAAATGCTCCAGCCCTCACCACCGGGGGCTCTCCTCTGAGCTTCCCACCCTTTGCCTACACCTCTGCTCTGCTGGCTGCCAAAATTTGATGCGGTCTTGAAATATGTGTGAAAAATACCACACATTTTAGAGTTCACAATCCTGTCCTTCAATTTACAGGCCACGCCTCTTTTCACATAGCTCAAGAGCTGTTCATTCCTTTGACCCTTAGGGCACATCATGTTTGCCTCACTGTCCATCACTTTCCACTAAAACCAGGCTGCTCAAAGCCCCATTCAACCTGACCTTTCACAATTCCAGAGACAGGGCAAATTATTGAAGAGAATTCCATAAATTTGGTCTCCAGATTTCAAATTACTAATGGCATTTTTACTTTGGAGTGGTTAGTAAAGAGATGTACACACATGGTAAATGTTCTCATATGGACAGAACAAGAGGCAAAAGGCTCAAGTTGAAATACAGAAATTTTCATTTCTTTACTCCAGACTCAGTCACCTTCACCCTCATACACCTGCCATTTGCTGACACCTGCTTTGTTTGCATCTACAATAAGATGCTGCAACTGACCCTGGAGTCCAGATCAGATGAGGAGGACAGAAAATAGAAATAGAAATAGAAATAGAAATAGAAATAGAAATAGAAATAGAAATAGAAATAGAAATAGAAATAGAAAAGAACAGAATAGAACAGAACAGAACAGAACATTTCAGTTGACATGCACCCATCACTATCACTTCTCCAACTGGCTGACCAATTAAGGGCTAACCAAGATAAACCCTGTTATTAAGGGCATTGTCCAAATTCCTCTATAAATACTGACAGGCTCAGGGCACTTCCCATCCTACTCAGAAGCCTATTCTGGTATTAGATTCCCTTCTTGATAAGAAATGATTCCTGGTATCCAATATAAACTTCCACTGAAGCAACTTTGAACATTCCCACATATTCTATCACTGGATCCAAGGGCACAACACCTCTGCACCTTCTTCACTTGCTCTGGAAGCTGTAGAGAGCAATGAGATCACTCCTCAGCCTCCTTCTCTCCAAACTAGACAAGCCCAAAGTCCTCAGCCACTCTTCTCAGGTCATGCCTTCCAGCCCCATCATCAGCTTTGTTGCTCTCCTCTGGATGCATTCAAGGACTTTCACACCCTTATTAAATTGTGGAGCCCAGAACTGCACACAGCACTCCAGGTAAGGTCACAGCAGTTCTAAATACAGTGGGATAATCACCATTTTGAGCAGCTGCTGGTGCTGTTTGATACATTCCAGGATGTGATTTGTCCTCTTGGCTGCCACAGCATCCTGCTGGCTTCTGCTGTCAACCAGCACCTCCAGATCCTTTTCTGCAGGGCTGCTCTCCAGCCACTCCCTACCTATCTATAGTTGTGCCCAGAGTTATTCTGCCCTAGTTGCAGAATCTGGCATTTCAGCTTCTTAAATTCTTCCTATTAATCATTACCAAGTGCTCCAATCTATCTAGACACCTCTGCAGGGTGTCTTGTCCTTCCAGAGATTCAACAGTACCTTCCCAGTTTGGTATTATCAACAACCTTGTCAGTGGTGCATTCATCTGCTGCCTCCAGAACACTGATAAAGATATAGAACAGAAACAGCTCTATAACTGAGCCCTGAGGAACACCAGTGATGACCAGACACCAGCCAGATGTGGCCCCATTCACTAAAACCCTTTGAATCCTGACCTTCAGCCAGTTCTCCCAGTGCACTGTGAACTCATTTGTCCCACAGCTGGACAGCTTGTCCAGAAGGATACTGTGAGAGAAAAACATCAAAAGCCTTATGTAAAACCAGAAAACTACACTTCCTTCCACTTCCACTTCCTTCCCTCCATCCAGTAGATGGGCAAACTCATAGAAGGACATCAAATTAGCTAAACAGAAGGTTCTGTTTGGAACCCATTAGGCTGACTCTACCCGACAACTGCATTTTTCTCTAAATGCCTTTTGATAAGTCCAGTATAGCCTTCTCCATATTTTTGCAGGAACTGAGGTTAGACTAACAGATCTGTAGCTCCCTGGATCTTTTCTCACGCCTTTTCTGTAGATTGAAATACTTTTTATTAGATTCCAGTCATCTCAGGGAACACAATACTTCTTACATCTAATGTCAGTGGCTCAACACCGTCATCCCACCTCAGACCCTTGTGTCTCCTTCCATGGTGTGGGACATCCATTTAAGGATGTTCCCCACAATACTCTGCCCCAGTCTATACTGCTGAGGTTTTTATAGCTGGCTGTTGACAAAGGCTGCCAATCAGATCATCCAGAGCACTGTGATAGACCTTTTCAGCAATTTCAGGCCCTGTTTCCCTGACAGCTGCTGATCCAACATCCAGCTAAAGATTCAGTTATTCTCAGTTCTTACTTGTGCTATACTTGTCACTGTGACTCATCAAAGTTGTGTCCCGTTTGCATTTGACTCAGCTTCTGGAGAGGACAAACTCATGATATTTCTGCATCACCAGAGAGCAGGATTTGTCTGAACAGTGAAAGAGAATGATGAGTGGCCTTTCCTAGAAAAGGATCCTAAGCGTGAGAATAGAGGCAGACTGCTAGAGAAGGACAAGTGTATTTTTCTTAGTCTTCAATCTCTGGTAATGTAAACTAAAACATTTTTCACAGACAGAATTCAAAATATCTTCTGAAATATGAAAATGAATCCTTTTCTTTTGTGCACAATTGCTTCATTTTCACTGCCTGCTCTGCACTTTGCTAAACATTTTCAGAAAACAAAAGAACAAAGAAATTATCCAAATATTTTACTGCATAAAAATTTAGTGGGCTGGTTATGTGCAAACTACCTCCCATCTTGGATGACTTGAGAGAACTAGCAAGGCTTCAATTGTCAAGCTGACAGATACAGTAAATTAAAACTAAAAAGGAATAATCCTGCCATATATCAAGTGTTTGCCTCAAATATGTAAAAGGAAAACTTCTTACAATGGTTCTTCACAAAGAAATATGTACAAATAGGAAAAATATGAATAAATCTTTAGTTTTCTCTGCTCCAGAGGTAGCCCTTTTTTCTTCAGTAGACAAGTCTTTTATCTATCTGGATCTTCTAGCTATCTGGATGTATTAATCTATCTATACTTGTACCTATTTGGATTTATTCAAAAATTCCAGCATTTCATACCTACTCCACAAAAATAAAAGATTGAAACATATTTGATAATCATAGTCTTATTAAGAAACAAGTTTGATAACAGTTTTAATCATACCCTCAATGTAGGAAATAAATTCCATCTGTAGAAAGTAATATACATTTTTAAGCCCATATAAACCTTTTATTAAGATAGGTTTTTGAAAAGACCATAATGATTTCGATGTTGTCTCTAAGACAGTTCTTAAATTTCATCAAAAGAACAAGTTTTCACCAGCAGTTTATAGAATTTTTGAACTGACTTAGAACATTTCCCAGGTATTCCTTTATCTGGCTGTAGAACACAAAGAAAACATAAATCTGACCATCTTGGCTTGTATTTCACTACATTTAATTGATCCATCAGTAGGAAAGCTAGACAGAAAACTGCCAGAGAAAGATGGGATTAGCTCAGTTGGTTAGAACACAGTGCTAATAATGCCAAGGTTGAGGGTTTGATCCTTATATGGGCCATTCTCCCAAGAGTAGGACTAAGAGTTGGACTTGCATCCCTGTGCATCCCTTCCAACTCAGAATATTCAGTGAAAATTCTAATTCAAGTTTCATTTAGGGGGACAACTACAGCCTTAAGATAGATATTTAGGAGGAAAAGCTATGGACACTAATTTCTATCTGTTATCTCTTTTGAATTACAGAACCAAGAGACAATGAGTATGGTTGACTCTAAAATTACTTGTCCAGATTCAGATGGCTTACTTCTGGCAAAGCCAATTGTCACAATCCTAAAGACCCTAAATTTTTTATTAAACACTCAATGTGCTTCCAGGAATGTCATGCCAGGAAATTATGTTTATGCAGCAATTAAATTTAGAACCTTCTATAATGCCAGTGTCTACTGACCAAAAAATCACCAAATCTAAAACTCCAAATTTTCATTTTAATTTTATCATTCTGTTGTATGTTAATTTAAATACTGTGCAATTCTTGTCTCGAAGATAATTTGCTCTACCTCTACAGTATCAAACCTGTCCAAGAATTCTGATGCTGTAATTACAGACACTGCAAAAGGAACGTTTTCCAGCTTTTTAGGAAATTATATCAAATAGACAATTAAAAACTTTCAAGATATTTTGAAGACAAACTAACCTCTTAATTAGTATCTGATCTCATTATCTATCTCACAGTCAAAGGAAAACAGTTACTAGAAAGTCCAAATACACTGTTTGAGACTTTATCGTGCAGGGTAATAAATATGATTGCAGGAAAACTATGGAAATGACCTTTTCAACATATTTCTTGAAGTATTGCCTTGAACAACTAAAATGATAGAGCACTGGCAGTCAACCCTAAAATCAAATGAAACCCACTGAGTGTAGGAACTGAAATAGGACCGGAGAACCAGAGAAAATTATTCAATAGACCATTTTAGTCCCAAGCTTGTAGACAGTGACTTGAGATGGCAGGTGAACTGGTGTGAAAAAATACAAACTCCTCCTTAAGCTTTCTTCCAAGGCTTAAACCAAAATACTATTAAAATTCTGAACCACCTCTTTGTGAAATACTTAAAAGAAAACACCTTTAATCCCAGTCATTGATTTTGTGTGTAAATGCATATATACTCACAAAGCTGTTATTTTCCTTATAGCAATACATATTTATCTGCATTTTACTAACACAGTTCTGGTTTTAGTCTTCAGAAGCTGTAATCTACATTACTGACATTATTGAAAAGAGATTTATTCTGACATGTGCAAATATTTGTATATTATATGAATAATTACAGTGATATGACCAGAAGTGTTTTTCTTCCAAACTCATAAAATTATTCTCTCTCCGGGAATAAACTATAGCCATTGTCACTATTATTTTTGTGCTGATGGCATAATGCTAACTATAACAGAAAATATGACAAAATCTAAAATATTATAAAATAGAATATTATTTAAAGTCAAAATCAGTGAGTGTATTTGGTGTAGGTGTTGATGTGTTTGCAGCAGGGCAGAACTGCAGGTGTGTCCTCTGTGAGAAGAAACCAGGGATTTCCCCATGCTGGACCTAGCTGGTTCCAGATGGCTTTAAACCAGACCCACTGCAGGACACAGGGGAACCCTTTCCCTGTGCCAGCCTTCCCTCACCTCTGGCTCTGGGTGGATCTGTCTGGAACAAATGAGTGAGGTGGAGTCTGGCTAGGGGGAAAGAAAGCTGATGTTTTAAATGTTTGTCTTTGTTTCTTAATAGCTGAATCTATTTCCCACAAACAAATCTGCTTTGACCTTGATGGTGTTGCAAGCAATATCCCTGTCTTTTTCTCAACCCAGTAGATTTCTCATTCTTGTTTTTATCCCATTTCTCTTCCACCATCCTGCTGAGGAGACACAATAAGAGAGCATCTGTGTGGGTATTTAACAGTTAGCCAACATTACCATAATAAGAAAATGTGCTACCACAAGAAGAAAATTATTAACAACCTTGAAAAGTATTCACAACAAGAAATGTGACTGGTTTTCAGCTTTATCAATAAGTGTTTGTGGATTCCTTTAAATAACATGAACAACATGATTATTCCTAGTCTCTCCTGATCTCCTGGCATGCATCCATCTTTTGGGGTATAGCTGAAGGATATATACACTAGGAGCTTATAGGTTTTTTTATCTCTAACTTTTAGAATGTCTTCTCTGTTAATTGTCTCAATTTTTCCTATTCAGTCAGTCTATCACCAGCCCCAGAGGATATGTGCTTAGCATATTCTAACTCAGTCAAATTTAGCAGTACTTGACAGATTTTTGCTGTGGTTTGACAATGGAAAGATTTGTTGCATTTAATCACATGATAATCTCATGGAAATTATCTTCCTCGAAGTACATGAGAAGCAGAAGCAGATGCAAACCAGTATGAAAGGCACAGTGTTGTAATCAGGCTTTAGCAGAACTTTTAACAATATTGTAGTGTAATGTCTAAGCTCAGCTGATTCTCAGGACCCCCAACAAATTAGAAGTGTATATTAATTGCTCAGAAAACTAAAACATAGTGGTAATTTCTCTGTTTTGGGAAGGAAGATGATGGGTTTTATTCTTTTTATTTTGAGACCTTTATAAGTATAATATTTGGTATGTTACAACTTGATCTTTCAGACTCCTTTGTATTGTTAACAGTTAACTGAACCAAATCTAAGTATTTTACTTAATTCATCCTTCATTTGACTTAATCTTGTGCAAAGACTTTTAAATTCTATGGTTGTATCACTTTTTTTCTCTGCTCTTATATTTTAAAAAAGAAATTTTTCAACATGTCAAACCAGAAAAAATAGACAAAGAATAAAAGTATTATTACAGGTAACAATAACCATAAAAAGGAGAAAAGTTTTCATAATGTTTTGATATTTAGTCTTCTTCTTCTTCTTCTTCTTCTTCTTCTTCTTCTTCTTCTTCTTCTTCTTCACTTTCTTATCTATATATTTTACTTCAACGGTTTAAGTCCTCCAAAGTAGTACTTGCTTCATAGGGGAGAGAAAGTAGAAGGAAAAAAAAGTCTCTTGTCTAAAATCCAATCACTTCTAGGATTCCTGGGTTTGCTTTCAGGTTAAAATCTCTGGAACATACAAAGACATGCTGTTTCCTCAGTTTCCTTCATAAGGATATTTATTCCATGAGTCAGGAACAAGAGTATGGAAAGTAAATATTTTAGCTTTATAACTTTTTCGATTTTTGTTTTATATTCTTAAGGATAATACTACAAGTGAACTTTTCAGTTTTCCTAAATTGTAAGCATGGAAAAGTTGTGTAAGCAATATAAATATCAAACAAAATAGAAAACGTCACATGTGTCATATATGCATTGAATCACTCATGAAAGTATGTTATACAACTTAATTATGTTTCTTATAATGGACCAGGGAGAACAATCTGTAGACCAAATACAAAAATTCATCTTAGGGGAAAAGAATATATTACTGTGATTTTGTTTGGATGACCTAATACGCTATTTCAAATTCAAGTGAAATATAAAGCTGCAAGAACATCAGTTTGGCTACCAAACCTGAAAGTACATACCACAATAAATAACAATACAAACAAAAATCTTGATTTTACACAGCAATAAGCTCCTTATATTTTATTAAAAAGACATGTGATAATCCATCAGGCTTTCATATTTTAAATTTTAATTAAAATTTATGGCATTTTTCCCTTTACAGAAATGGAAATTTAAGAATTAGAAGCCTCAAACAATGACATATGTTAATAAATATTATCACTTTGTTTCTTTCCTCAGAATAGCTTTTTTACCCCAGCAACTGCTTATTTAGAATAGAATAAATTAATTTTTAGGTGTTATAACATGGTCTGTATCAAATTCAAGGACTGACTTGCCTTGCAATATAGTTTCATTGGAATACATTTGCATTTTTAATCTAGTGTAAGATTAGGCCGTAAATACAAAAGTAGCATGGAAGGTTTTGATTGTATTTATACACAGACACACCTAAACCAATTTTTTTTCATAAATGATAGCAAGTCACATTGTTGCAACTCTTGTCAATCAACTATTTTCACAAAATGATAACTGTTAATGATATATATTGCAGTAGAGTTCTTGAATTCTGTCATGAAGAATGATACAATATCTTTTAAACAATAAAATTTAAATAATTTAGATTTTATAGGAAAACTTTCTAAAGGCTTCCTGTTGCATACTAGTCTTGTTCCACTGCTAAGCTGGAGCTATGCTTTGATTGTTATGATTGTTGCAGATGAGTGTTTGGCCAAGTAAAGAAACACTGTCAAAAGTATTTGCAAAAGCAAGGTTTAATATGAATTTGTGAAAGTGCAGCTGTACAGAGTTCAGTGGAAAGGTTCACTGTGCTATTTACTACACAGGTTGAGACATACAGGAAGATCAAAAGAGAAACAATTTGGAAAGATTTACACTGAAGCTGAGAATACAAAAGAAGGGAAGGATGCAAAAGATATGGATGCAAAGACAAGAATGCAAAAAGGTTTAGCAGCACTTAGTCACTGAATACTGTAACCTTTGGAAAATAATTCAGTAGAATTCACTACAATTATAACATTAACTTAACTACAGATTTGAGATATTAACATTTGTATCATAATCAATTCAATGTCCACAGGAAAAACAATGTGTATTCCTATTTCTCTGTCTGTAAAGGTACCAGTCAAAAATTCCCCTCAGGTTTACAGAAATATTCATACCATATCCCAGTGCATTTCCCAAGAGACAAGGGTTGCACGTTGAGGAGTGTGGAGATGTGTGTGGGGGGGGTATCCACCAAGGCCTTGCCTTCTGGGATAGTTCCTCCAGCACTGCCAGCCCGAGGGTCTGTGAACTCAGAGATGCTACTGCAGCCTCCTGTGGCCCAGAGGGGCTCAAAGGGCCTCACTTAGGAATGCTCTCTATAAGGTTGCAAGATAATTGAGTTTGATCATCAGTAACTTTCCATCCTGGCCAAAATCCCAGCCCATAAATACTGAGGTATTTTCCCAAAATGCATTATCCATAGTCTGTTCCACTAAGGCTACAATGTTACGGCCCCACTCGGAATATGATTCAGGTACCTGGTTCACTAAGACTACAAAGGATAGCTACTTATCCTTTGTTTCCCATTTTCTTTGGGCATATATGATGTTTCTGGTAGTTGGTTTTCCCACTTCTACTATCTAAGAGCTCCTGGTATGACCAGGGCTCAGCTTGTATGGTCAAGGGATACTTCCCCACTGAGCTAGTTCAGCCAGGGCTTATCAGGAGCTTCTGAGATCACAGAGCAGGCCTCAGATTGGGGGCCAGGAGCTGGACCACACAGTGATATTGATATGAACTTATAAATGATAAATGTCACAGCTTCACTTCTGTAGTCAGAGAAAAAAAAACTTTCAGCAAAAACAAATGGGATAGCTGGCAATAAATATGCCAGGTCATGTAAGAGAATGAATTTGCAGCCTATGGGGCACTAAGCAGGTAGGCTTGAGTTCAAATTTGCCTGTTATGGCATTTTTAATTCAGAAGAAAACAGCTTCAGTATGTGAAATTGGAAGGCAGAGGCAAGAGTATTATAGGCAGAAGAATTGTTACAGGAAATATCAGGATTCAACACCCTGCATTAGTTGCTGGTGTGATTGTACCTCGAGTCCTGTGCCCAGCTCTGGGTCTGATGATCTTAGAGTCTTTTCCAACCACAATGATTCTATCATTTTGTGATTTAATGAATCTATGATTTAATTAATCTATGAACAGCACTCTACAGATTGACCAAACCAGCCAGGAAAATTTCCTAGACCTCAGACTGAACAGGAGTTAAATTCTATGTCAATATTAATTTTGAACACTCAGACCAATGTTCTTTATAATTCTTCCACATATATTCAAATTTTTAAAAAAATCAGAAAGGAATATGTAAGCATATGCATTTCTGTACTGCTAGTCACAGAATGTAACAGCCCAACAATGGCTTTCTGAAGAATTTTGTTTCATGTATTTGATATACATTACCAGTCTGAGAATATCTGGAATAAAAAAACCTACAGGCCATTCAGTAGAAATGTGTAAAAACCTTTGCAAACACATTTACTTGAAGCCAGAAGTTGTCATCTGAAAAGAAAAAGGGCCCTTCCATTAGTGGAATAAGATCAGATCAGATGTGTGAATCACAGCTCTGCAGATGCTAGATTTAATCCCTAGATCAACAGGGTAGTAACTACTAGCAGATTACTCATAAAGAATATATTTAAGATCATTCTTTTTCAAGCACGAAAGCCAAAAAGCAGCCATTAAACACATTTTCTTTCATCACCTGTACATATAGCTAATATAGAATGATCCTTGTTTAAGAAAAGTAACATATCTTTTAGATATCAAACTCTCAAACTGGTTTTCTCACCAATATTGTCAACACCAAAAAAAACCCCAAAGAAGTAGTACATTTTTTAAAACAGTAAAAGAAAAAAAGAAATGTTCTTGGGTATAAACAATTAGTTTTTCTTTTTATTAATGTTTAAATCTGACACATGCACTTCTTGTTAATCAGTACTAATAGATTTAAGTAGTGCCACATGGAACCTTGAAAAATTAAATATGCATCCCTAAATGCCTCAACACCTTTGAAAATCTTGTCAGATGTAATCTTGAGGTCTTTTCAAACAGGTGTCAATAGTTCTATAAGTTGCTGAAATACAGTCACTTCTGTGAAATATAGTTCAGTTTAAAAGGAAAAAAAAATGACAACAAAAACAAACAAAACAAAACAAAACCAAAGTGAAAATAACGCACTACTTTATTAGGCCTACAATTGCTTGTGTACACTGTTCTGAGCTAGGAAAATATTTAAGCCTCAGCACACTGGAGACTTTGCCTTTCTCAAATCTACAAAACAGGCACGTGGAGCCAGACTTCGAGACACTGGTTTTGTTAATGAGCTGCAAAGCCACACACAGTTGCCAGTATAAGATATCTGTTGCAAGAAAACCAGAAATAATGACCTAGAATATTTATTAATGGCTTATTTGGGCATCTCCTCTGAAAAATCCCCTGGTTTGTGACCATGATTCCACAGAAGCATAGCTTTGCTAACCCTCTTTTACTTCCCTGGGTCCCAGAACAAAGCAGTAAGTTTTCTGAAATGGCAGGATGAAATGATGTAAGGGGAGAAGTTGAATGATGAAGAAGGAGAAGTTGGAAGAAGTCTCAAGGAGGCAAGGGGGCAATCTAATTGCTGTCTTCAATAATTCAGTGTATTGCTACAGGAAAGACAGAGCAAGATTCTTCCTGGAGGTCCACAAGCAAAACTACAGGAGTCAAGGAGCACAAGCTGCAATACAGCAAAATGTGATTTCAATATAAGAAAGAATTGCTCATCGTGAGGGTGGTCAGACCCTGCACCAGATTTCCATACAGGTTGTGGGATGTCTGCCTTTAGGAACATTCAAAACTTGACCTGACAATGCCCTGAGCAACCTGGTTTTCTTGTTATCTCTTTAGTAGCTAGTTGACCCAGATAACATTCAAAGAAACCTGAATTATTATTTATGTAGTCTATTATTATATGCATTGATAAAAGAACATTTAGGTTCTCACTGTGAAAATAGAACTTCAGTTTTTAAGTTTATCTAAGTAGTTTTTTATTTATTCTACACTTCCATGGTCCTACAACAATTCTGGTTAATGAAGAAAATTTTAAATTAAGTAATGATTTTCAAAATTACTAACTTTTAAGCTTGCATAGACCTAGATGATCTTTAAGGTCCCTTCCATCCTAAACCTTTCTATGATTCTATGAATATCAAATTTCCTTTTTTTTATTCTTGAGGAAAAAGAAAATTACATTTATTTCCCCTTGTGTAAATCAACTTTTAAAAAGAGATATTTTTCTCTGGTTTTTCTAATTAAATATTTTAACATAGATAACAAAGCCCCAGTTTTAAATTATTTGAAAATTGTATTCTAAATGGTATTAAAATTAACAGTTACCAGAGATAGTTTAATCAATGGCCTCATGACACCAGATTCCTAGCAGTAGCTATCTGGGGGCCTGAGTGGAGGAAAAGGAAGGGCTGAGCACATCAGATTTATTCTATCACAGTAAAAGAAGCCTTTTGAAAGAGGAAAAAGCATATTCAAAGAACATGGTTTCACTGGCATGAAAACTTCAACACTGTTAAATATGTTGTACAAACACTGACATGTTGTACAAACTTGGTTTCTTCAGGACTTGTCTTGATCCAGCTCTACTTAATAAATATATCAATATCTGGCTGATACAGAATGTTATTATTAAATCTGGAGATCATATAAAGGATGGGAGGACTACCAGGAATATGTACACAGAGTTTAACACTATCTTGGAAATTAGTGTGAAAAAGATGTAATTCACTACAGAAAATATATTTCTCTGCAGTCAGACATGTTACACTGGGGAAAAAAATCTGGTCTAAAATTTGAACTCTACTGTGTCGGTCCTTTAGAAAAAGACCTACAGGTTATAGTGGATCACAAGAACATGAGTCATCAATGTCACCCTCCTGTGAAAAGTGCAGATATTATACAGACAAATGATCTTTCTGCACTGACAAGACCTGAACTGAATATTTCTCTGGTTTTTGGCAGCCCTTCAAGAACCTTCTGAAACGACTGGAGAGACTCCAGAGAGGTTTATAAAAAATTACTACAGGAAAGATTGAACAAAATGGGAATGTTTAAATTAAAGATGAAAAGCCCAACCTGTCATGTGACAGCAGTGTTCAGGTACAAGGTGTGCTGAACAACTGGACAGTTTTTACCTGTATCAGTGCAGATAAGACAAAAAGCAATGGGCTACAAAACCAGTGAAATATTAGAACAGATTGCCTGGGGCACATTGTGGAGCCTCATTTATGAGGGGTTTTCAAGACAGGTTTAGCAACCTTATGTCCTTCCTGATGGGGAAAAGACAGTTAGTTGAAAATTTGGGTTTGGCCTGTTCTGTATCTGGAAGGTGCAAATCAGCCAGTCTTTCACTCCGGCTAATGGCTTCTGGGGAGAAGGTGAAGGATGTTCCAGAGGATGGGAGCCCTCAAAATAACAATAAAACCTTTTTTAGAATTCATACTCTTTCTCATCCTTAGGTCTTAAGGGAAAAGCAGTTTACCTCTAATGTGAATAACAGATCTAATTTTTTACTGTTTTTTAACATCAACTTGCCTATAATATTTATGAGGGTTAAAATGCTATGTTATCTAAAATTAGAGAAGTTGTTAGTGAAAAGAGAACAGCAGAAATGTCTCCTTCCCTCCCCCACATTTAATCACACATATAGCAGAGTCTAGACCAGAAAATTTAGTTTGATTTGACTATCAAACCTCAGTGTTCAGAATAAAACACTAAACTTGGCAAAGCAGCTGATTTTTTCATGCTTTTGCATAGCCATGGGGAATGTCAGAAATGTAATGAATAATAATCTGGCCTATGCCAGAGGCATGTCAACTGTTCCTGAAGAAGAGCAGTATTGTCTTGGGATAGGACAAAAAAGTTATGTGTGGTACTACATGTTATTTCAAATAATCCTCTTAATTATCAATTTTACACAATTGTGTTAAAACCCTTGAAGAGATACATCTTCAATAAATACAGGACACAGCAGGCACCATGGATACATTTTTTATAAGAGATCACCACTCAACAAAGATTATTGTTTGATTAAATTGACTGCCTGATGGTGAGGCTTCCAACAGATAAATACAGCCAAGAATTTAATCAACAAACTGCATCGTATTTGCATCTATTCCACATTCTGTCTACTTAGAGAAGGAACAGATGCAGACTCAGTTGGAGTCAGAAGGCAAGGAATCAATAGGGAAATACTCTATTAAGAAGAAGTTTTTGAATTTATAATCCAACCTTGACCTAAATATGTTTAGATTCTCACTCCAATAGTTCTCTCAAACTGATGGCTCCAAAATCCATATTCTTTCTATTTAACAATGTCCCTTTGCTGGCATCATTAGTCTAAGTGAAATGCTGAAATAAATTCTCTTTTTAAGCCCTTCTGACATATGCTAGTACAGATGTTACTCTAAACATCTAACCTCTGCCTGTGGTTTATTTTAGTGGTTAGCCTACATCAGCTTTGTAAGGATTTGCTGCCCAAAGTAAATAAATAAACAGGCCTGTTTCAATCCATCTAGGGCACAAAATTATAAATGCCAAACTCCTTTGTGAGGGAGTCACCAGACTGCAGGATCTTTGGACACACATAGGGAATAGCATTATCCTTTACTTTAGAATTCGAAGTTGTGCATAAGCTTGGGCTGGAGGTGGTTCACGCCATGGTCACAGAAACAACTGTACAAAAGAAAGCTGAATCACAGACTGGCTGTGTCAAAATGTCTCCAGCAGCTTCCTCAGTGTTTTACCACAACCTGCTTTCCTGGAAGCTGCATCACAAATGCAAGGTATTGCAAATGGTTCCTCCTCTCTGTACCAATGTAGATGCTCCATCCTTGGCCTCCCACTTTCCCTCCCTCTTTAAACATCCCAACCTGTCTGGTCTTAGTTTGGCAGCTTATTCCTGAGTAGTTGCAAATAAGAGTTATGGGGATGAACAAGGGTTGCTAGTTACAGGATGAGTAACTACTATGAATAACTGAGTCACGCTCAGTTATTTTCAGTGAAATGAGAGTCAAGAAAAAAAAATCACTGTATGTATTGCTTTCTTCTTTAACAATTTCTTAGCATTGTTATTGCATAAAAACAAGAACAGGAAGAATTCAGGAAGAAGATCTTTACAGAAGACTGCAAGGAACTGGCAGCTATTTCTTACTTAAAATTTAGACAGAATAAGAAAAACTGTCAATATATTCTTTTACCCTTAGTAAAGAAGGATCTGCACAAAGTGTTTAGTTACATGGATATTTTCAAAGGGCAAATATTTATATATAAAAAGATATATAAAATATGCACCTGTAAATACACCACACTGTAAATATGCAGGTGTGTATGTCTGTGAAAATATATATATGTAAATATATGTATGGCTATGTATGGATATGTTAATTATATACTCTAATTCAAAAAAATACTTGCTTTTATATGCACATTTTGAGACTAGAAGTGTAAAGATTGTATTTGGAATAATTAAATGTGTGCTTGCAGACCTCATAAATTAAATTGTAATGGATAATGAAGACATAGCAGCCTAAATATATTTTATGTTACATGGTTTTGACCCTAACACAGTAGGACCTTGCTGAGTATCTTGCATTATTCACAGAAGTTTTTTTTCTGTGAGTGTGGGATTAATACTTTCACCATTTGATCACATGTTGAATAGATTTCTTGATTTTGTGCAATGTCAGGACAGGAAAATTTAAACCTTTGCAATCTGTTGACTGTTTAAATAGGCTGTTGATTAATAGGATTAGAATTCAGTTTGAGGGAGTGCCTTCCATAAGGAAGGTTCATCTTTCTCAAGAAAGGCTCAGCTACTACAGGTACGTTATTGACATGGAATCTGTAAAGTGATGAGCAGGATACCACAATAGTTAATAGGAAAATATCCAGCCATTTTCACAGATGGAGTCAAACGCAGTCAACTCATCTAAAAACAGATGGGAAGAACCATTCTCAGAAGATGATTCTCTCTTGGCATGGCCTCTAGCAGGACAAACCAATAATGGATGTGTGTATCAGAGACAGAAGATTTTTAGATATCTAAAGCTGTCTGAGATGAATTCTTCCTTCAGTTGCCTAAACTGCCTTATCTCCCCAGTGCCTGAATTTTCAGGTAAGGGGAAGCCTACCAAGTTCTCATTCTTTTGTGAAGGTGGACAGTATATGAGGATGTTTGTCTGCATTCGTCCTACAGAGAAGAAATTTAATCTAAAGTGTGAAGCTTTTTGCTCCTGAGTGAGATATATAGTCTGTACATTTATTATATTACATCCTGCTTTGTACTTTTTCCTTTATATTCAGCATAAAAAAATAAACACTTTCTCTAGAAGTGAAAATTGTTTCTTATAAAGGTAATTTTACAATATTTTATATATATTTTTAGGATTTTCTTCCCATAATACATATTTTCCAGTTTAATTGGATTATTTATTGAGCTTTCATATTTCATAATCAGTAAAATAACACTTGGATGTAGCAAGAGTAATATGTATACGTAATGTATGCAAAATAACTCCTCGTATTTTATCATTTTTTTAAATAAAATCAAAAGTCGAAGTTTTTCGTGTTTTTGATCATCACTCTTTGCTGCTGAGTGACTCCATCAAGTGTGTAAAAATTTTGAGATGCTGATTTTCTTAACTTTCCTAAAGACTGTACTCCAGTTGCTTTTGGAAATCTGGTGGGATACATATAAAGGATTTTACTGTTTGTGGGGAAATAAAGGAAATGGGTTCTCTTTTGATTGATTCTAAGGAAATACACTGCATAAAATTTCCAGGAGTCTGTTATCAATACCAATACAATAATAGAAAAGTTTGGGTTGGAAAGCATCTTAAAAGTCATCTAGTTCCAACCCCCACATCTTGGGCGGGATCACCTTCCACTAGTCCAGGAAACTCAAATGCAAAAGCATAAAAAAGCATATTATACACAAAAAATATACAAATGTATAATGCAAAAATAAAGTAAAAATAAATTGCACACACTAAAATATTTTATCTAACCAAAGATCTGAAAATTCTATAAATAATATTATCAACAAGGAGTACAGAAAATCTAATATCATTATGCATGATGAATTATACAGTATTTTCTAAAGTGAACAGAGTAGTTACTTTATTCCAGTATTTAGAAACAAAATTGGCCACAGAGAAGTTTTTTGTCCTTTCAGAATAAAATACTGTATTATTCAAATAGCTCCTGTTTCAGAGATTTTTTTTTATTTAAGCTTCTCTTGACAGAAACAACAGCAGGTTTAGATAAATCTCATTTTAATTTGTTTTCTCTTGTTTTTGTTTTAACCTCTCCCATATCACTCCAGAGGAGAGATGCTGTAGCTGGACACAACTTCAGTCTGCTATTCTGTACTTACACAAAACCTCCTTTCTCTTTAAAAGTAATCTCAGGAAAAAAATAATTTGGAGTACTCAGGGTGTATTAACTTGCTGACTCAAGATTCAAATATTATTGGGTTGCTCTCATAAGCTACTTGACCTATTGATGAACCAAAGTACATGTTCAGATTAAAGTGAATGTCTGAATCTAATCAATAGTTTGAAATTTTCTGCTACATCAGGTTTGATGATGACTTTTCAAGCTGTACTATATCCTTTTGACAGATTAAATAATTGTATTCATAGATCTTGTGGCTTTGACAAACTAATCACTGGAAGGTGAGATATATATCTTATGCACCCAGAAGATCTTTGCCACATTGATTAGTTACCTCCAGGCACTGCAGCAAGAAAGCTTCACATTTAATGCCTGACTACTTCTGTCATAGGTGCCAAAAATATTGTGATAAAATGGTTTAGTGGGTAATACTCAAACTTGCAATAAATAATTCTGATCACTGATGCCAAAAAGGAAATGGTTTGAGGATCTTGGTTATTTTTAATAGTACTTTTTTATTTGACTGGCATTAAATTCAGTTGATGTATTGTTTACACAAGGATGTTAGTAGAAGAAAGAGTTGGACCCATCACTTTTAAAGTCTAGTGAATGTGAAACTGTTGTTGGTGGGTTATTAGACTGTTCTACTCATGGAGGCTGTCACTGCTTCAGTAAAGATGTGGAGGAATACGTTAGGTTGATAAAAGACAGCAAATACTGATAAGACCAAGTGTGCAGACCATATATTTGCTAAATATTGCAAAGTGGGTTGCAATACCCCAAGTGAAAGATTAAACTACCTGTTTTTTCTTTCTCACTCTCTATCTTACTCAGAGCACAAAGATAATTTCACAAATCTAAACAGATTTAAAATCCAAATTCCTTGTGATACCCTACAGTAGTAAATATCTGAATGGCAATTGGTTTCCTGTTGCGATTAAAATATTTTCTGGGATTCTCCTTTTCTGTTGATATAGCATGAGACTCCTCAAGTCATAACAAATAGTTTAGGCCTTTCAGACTATTCTCTGAGTCCAAAAGAAGTATTGGGAGAGCTACCCAGCCTTCAGTAATGCAATTAAACTTTCAAAACTGCAAGGGTATTTGATGTCCTTATAGGCAGAATTGTACTGTTTGCCTTTTATAGATGAGAATTTGTGATAAGCTCAAAACAATTTCTTCTCTGTCATTCCCTTTTTTGAACAGGATTCAGAGACATCTATGGTCATACTGCTGGCAGTGCATTAGTGTTAGAAGCACATGTAGTTAAACTCTGAACATTTCTGTAAAGGAATGCTGTAATCTTTCAATACTGCACAGCACCTCTAACATTTTCAGACCAAGTACAAAGGAACACTTGTACGCCAGTGACCATGCACGGAGAGCAACCTCTTAGAAAGACTTTCAGCTCTAAGTAGATCAATTTTCTGCTGCTACAACAGTTTCTGGATTAATATAATCTTGGGGAAAATTAAGAGAATGTGTCTACCAAACCCTGCAAAATGACAGATTTAATTTATGACAATTTCAGGGTTCCTTTTCCTTGGACATATGATTTCAGCAATACCAATAAAAAAGTAATTACTAGCATTTCAGATAGCTTTACAAGGATTTTGAAGGTAGACTAGAGCCTGGATACTCAGACCCTCCAGCACTTTGTGCTTACTACTTTGCCTTGGGAGATAAGGACAGAATGCTGTAACAAAAGTATAAACCCTGGTCCTATGAAAGGCAACATAAATTCTTGTTTGAATGAAGCAGCACATTGAAATGAAGATTGAAGGTCTTTTGTAGTGCTTCTGACAGGAAATACAAAATTGTGTAACCTTGATCCTTTCTTTAAGTCTTTAAAATTTACGTTGTTTGCTAAACAGATAATGGGAAGTTTTGTAAACATCTTTTCGGATGATTCTTCCTTGACTGCAAACCTTTCTAGACATATGAATATATTTTTCCCTTGTTGTTTTTAAGAAAAATACAAATTAACTGTCTCATGCACATACAACCTATTTAGGAGCAAATCCTTTTCAATAGCATGCATGTGTTCCATGCGTCAGTCTGGAGGCAAGATACATTAGGTAGCTATCTGACACAAGCTATATTAGCTGTTCTCTGTCTGTCACAACACAAAAAGCACAACAGGTCAGGTTCTGGATTAAGTCTTCACCTATGGAGTCAGTGCCTTGCTAATTCCAGAACGATCCCACATACTCAGCTTGCATTTGAACCTCCACCTGAGGAACTCAAAGCAGAAACTGACCATGAAGAATAATCCTTATAAGTGGCTTAAATCTCTCCACGGCATGGAAACATTATCTCTGAAGCAAATCTTACACCTATTTCTGTTTGCCTTAAAAGGAACCAGCAACACCTTTATGATCCTGTTGAGATATTTTATAGCAGTTCCTCTGTTTCTATGACTTCTCACAGGTGGAGACAATTATGTAGAGTACTACAGAATATACTATCAGAGCATACATAATTTCCAGTTTATGCACTATATCACAGTAAGTAAGAATGCAGAGATGGCCTTATAGTGAATATTAGCAGTGCTGGTCAGAGCTAGTCTACTAAAGCAGAAACCTCTGCCATCCTAGACTTCCAAATATATGATTTACAGATAAGAAAACTAAAAAGTTAAAAAGAAGTTATGACTTTAAATTTTCTAGCTATGACAAGAACAATCCCAATATAAAGTTAAAGTAAGTATAAAGAGCAAACAATAAAAGGAAACCAACCCTTGATATAGAAAGATAAAAAAGACATACTTGCATCTTTCTTTTTCTCTCTGTGCAGTAGAGATTTCTACTCCGGGTTCAAACATGATTTAATTATAATCTATATCTAATGTATTCCTTTCAGTAATCTTTAATGTGTTTTTGCATTCTTGTTTACACTGAAAATTAGGTCCTACTTGTATCTTTCCAATTAATAATAACATTTGTTTTGAGAATTGCTGCAAATTGTCTGTCACATTACTGCATGTGGCTGAATGCAGAGGTAGGACATTTTATGCTGATAAAGATAAGTGTTGGTGTCAAAAAAGCTAGGAAATGCGTTTAGGACTCAATTCCAAATGACAGGTTATACTCTGACCTACATTTTATTCTTTTTGTGTAACAGCAAAGAATCATAATATCAGTTGGGCTTAATCAAAATGCAAATCAGACCTGCAACTCATGACACCATGTTAAGATAATAATGTAATTTGCCTTGTTCATGGAATAAATCTCTGGCATGATAAAAATATGAACTCTCTGGAATGCAACATTTTGACAAATCAGCTTTTCAAGGAGAAGACTTTGATTTTCCTCTTCTATGAGACTATGATGTCCAAAGTTACCACCATAAAGAATTTGCTTATAGCAAATAAGGCTCCTAGACTAGGCCAACCTATTCTTAGAGCTTTGAAGTTGACCAGAACCTCAGATCAAATAACAAAACTGGAAAGTGAAAAGAAAACATGTCAGATTGTATCAAGAATGTACTGCTGGGAGGTTAATTCCTATCTAGTTATTTTAGTGAAAAATTCTGTAATATATATAGTTTACCAGCTTTATTGAGAGTTCTTAGCTTTACACTATTTCTTGAGTGGTAGGTTTGGTTTCAATTAAGTGGTAATTTGCTTTACATGCTCTTCCTAGGTGGTCTTGGAAGACCATTGTTTTATTAAATAGAAACACTCTGAAAAAGACCAGGCTTGAAAATAATTTAAAAATTTCTATTTAAAAAGACAGTCGATTATTTTACAAGCTACACACTTTTTATTGAGAAAATTACAGCCCTTTACAGGTGATTTATTTGAAATTGTCCATGAATGCAATGATGCATCATCACCATATATGCCAGCATATAATAATTCATTCCTGCTTCTTACTTTGCTCATTCCTTGAGATGAAGAAGAACCTTTAAGTACTGTAGAATTGTGCTGAAAATTAGATAATTAATCCAAGTGAAATTCAGATTTATTAGTGGGAACCAGTGCAAGCTCCATACACTGTTTGGCTCAGAACACAGGCTGAAGACCCCTCAATTTACCACTAAATTTGAATGCAAATGTATTCCACTGATGTAAGAGGGAGATTTATGAGGTGTCTATTGGACAGGGATTGAAACCCATAGCAGGTCACCCCTACTGTGGGCACAGCACATCTGCTGGCTGAGAGGTGCTTGTCACCTTGTTCACACAGAAGGTGGCTGCTGATGCCAGAGCTGGGTTTCACTGTGTCAGGATACAGTTGCTTCACTGCAAATCTGGGCTGAAGTGCAATGAGGTTTCTCTTGTTTGAACAATTTGGACAGTAGGGCTTATGCCAGAGGAAGCAAAGTGAGTCACCAATAAGAACATGAAAAATTATTTTCTCCATGATTTCAAATCCTTACCTTCAGCTATTGTCACCTGAAAAGCCAACAAAGACCCATTCTTGATGATGCCATAGGCCAAGATTATGCTGACCAGTTGAATGTTTAACTGCAATTATAATTATCATCAATATGGTTTGTAAGACTTCTTTCCTTTAATTTCCTGTTGAAATGAACAAACAAATTCAATGTTCATAATTCTTTCTGTACATGGCAAAATATTTAGGGGTTCAAAATAAACTAAACTATTTCCTATAGTAGAATTGAAGGAAAGATAAATACCTTTTCTTCAAATATATTCTAGGTCTCTGTTTTAATTCACTGCATGTCTTTAGAGAAGGCAGTTGGTTTTTCTCTGCATAATTTTCCTTCCTGGAAAGTGAAGATAAGGAGTTCTTCTTTTTTGTGTTAGACTCCAATGTACTAAATTTTTAAAATATTAACTTAACATAGCATTAATAAAAGTAAATCTACCCCTCTATTGTTAGACATGCAGCAGCTTACCATTTTGTTTTGCAGAATAACACCCTCACATTCTTCAAAGGTTTTATTATGTCTAATTTCAAATGCTTTAGCTATTTTTGCAGCTGCAAAATTATGCATAAAACAAAACCTGATTTTCCTTCATACTTTTTTACTGTCTAGATATTTTATTTAATCTTCTTACTCTTTCACAGGTGATAGTAGTTACAGTCATAGAAAAAAGAGTCTCTAAGTATATGGAAGTGTGGTCCTAAGTAGGAAGCCAAAGCAACATGTCATTCATGTATCCAAAAGGATTGGAAAGAACATACTGGTTTTTTCCTTATGATATATATTTGCACTATTGCCTTTACTATATTAATCACATACTTCATAACTTTAGTAAATACTCTGCCTTATTCAGAAGCCTTTTTTTTTAATTTTAACGTCTATCTTAGAAATATTTAATATATTTTTTTAACTCTCCTCAGAAAGACTGGAAGCTGTCTGCAGTTAGAGATATCCTTGCTCTTCTGAGGTGTTAGCTTTGGAGCCTGGATTTTTTTCTCCCTTTTTCCTTGAGGTATAGTCCACATCTTCACATCATCCAGAATTTTTACATGAGTCCCCTGTTATTGTTGGAACATTTTTTCTTGTCTTTCCTCTTTATCTGACATATTACAATGAATTTTTTAGTTTGTGGTTGTGACCTGTAGTTAGCAGTATGTGGGAGAGCAGCAGCACACAGACCAGAGGCTCTGAGGAACTTTACATTTTAAATTCTTTGTCTATGATGACAGAAAAAAAGAACTCAGTTGCTGAGGCATTTCTTTCAATCTTGTGGTTTTGTATGGTATGATATTGTCAACATTAGAAACTGAGAAATCATTTCTAGTACTTTCAGCTTTTTCATGAACCTCTTATTTTTTTCTATTTTCATAATAAGAATGACAACAATAAAAATATTCAACAAAGAAAAGAAAAGCCAGCAACAAGTACAGAATCAAAAAAATAAGATCAATAACTCTTCAACAGCCTGTGGTCTGAAAATGAAAATTCCCTGTCTAGTCCATCATGCTTTCTTTGTGACTGGAAAGATGACAATGAAAAATATTTTTTATTTCTGCTTTTGATATGAACTGGACTAAAAATGACATAGCTCCATTAAACTTTCAGTACTGACAGTGCAAAACAAACATATAACTGATTTAAAACCATAATATAAGTAATAATGCAAAATGTAACATGACTAATCCACTACTGGTTATTAAAACACTACTTTCCACTGTCTTGCTTGTTGCCGTTCTCCAATTCGCTTCACATTACGTTGTTAAAACTAATGTGACATTTAATTCTATATAAAGGTGAGACTGTAAAAACCCAAGACTGTCAGGGCCCCACCGGGAATGGCTGCTCCAAGGAAAGCAGCTGGGGGCTGAGAGCAGCCCTAAGATGTATGTCCAGCAGGACCCTGCCCTTCCCATGGAAGCCTTGCCAGGAAACACCCAGCACTGGAGCAGGGCTGGGGACAGTGGGTGGGGACAGTCAGCTGGGCCAGCTTAGAGACCTGTGAAGTCTTGGAAAAAACCTCAGCAGAGCCGTGGACCAAGGTGTGGCCAGGATCCACCCACAGGTTAGGGTGAGGATGAAGACTGGTGAAATGAGTGGCCAGGGACAAACACACCTACAACAATGTCCAGGATGGAGCCACAGGCAGCTGACCTTCCAGTGTGAGGGTGTGCCCAAACCCCTGGAACTGAGCTATTATAAGATATTTTACCATTGCACTACCTGAAGTTCTGATTGCAGTAGTGATAATTAAACCACCTGGTCAAAGTCTTATAGACTGAAAAAAGCCCCTGAGCAGAAAGACTAAAGTCACACCAAAGAAAGCAGCAGCTTGATCACCATGACCCACCAAGATAGGTAAATGCAAAAGCAAGATGAATTTAGACTTTAGACCCCTTAAATATCTGCATCTATTCTGTATATTGCAGAACATCAAGGTGTTTTCCAGATCAACTTGTTGAATTTTCAAGTGAATAGGTCACTGCTTTTCAAGTTTCTGAGCTTTGTTTAATCTCCAGTCTAGTTGTTTTGTTATATTTACCATGTCTTTTTGGTGAATGACTACCTCACTTTAGATGTATAAAATACATAGGAAAATTTCAGATTTATTTGGAAGATTTATGAATGTGTAGTAATTCTCAAAATACATCTCCATGCAACAAAAAACATACTCTAGACAACTTTCTTTTGAAAAATCTAGCCAAAATTATTTCAATAGAATAGGCAATACTAGCTATGCAAAAGTAATATTTTTTTTCCAAAATGGTTTAAAGGAAAGCAAATCTGATCTTTAAATAAGAAGATTTTGCCTTAAAATCATCATATCATAATATTTTCTTTGAACTTTTTGCACAATGACAAGTATCCAATGATATTGATATCTATAAAGTAGTGAGAATAATTTACAAGAGGTTAAAGATACACAGAGAGAATATGTTCAGTAAGACTATAAAAATAAAAGGTGATGATTGCAGTAAAAATGATTTGTCATGATCTTCAAGTTTCTAATATGGAAAAAAGGAAGTATGATTGAAAGTTAAAAATAAATGTCAGAGTTCTATAGAATATGTTTAGAGGTACACTGTCTTCCTCGTGTTCAATACAAGATGTATTGTTCAGAGTAAAAGAAAACAGTAAATTCTTCCATTTCTACATCTTTCTTCCAAAATTTCCCTTCACAGGGCTTTCAGATGGAACAGCAAATGGGAATTCCACATTCTCCAAAGCAATAATCTGTCAACAACCTTTCCAACTTGAGATATTGTACAAGTCTATGATTAAAAAATGACCCAACAACTTTTGTCTAATCAAAAAAGTTGCAAAATAAAAGAAAAGCAGAAGAAAGGAGTTCAATTTTTCCAGTCCCAGATGACAATTGAAGCTTAAATCACAGAATTTATTGTCACATGAAATCTCACTTTCAGCAGGTACCTTGAAAGCAGAGTTACTGTAAACAAAACAAAATAAATTTTAAAAAGAGTTTTAAATCATGTTCTGTGAGCTGTGAGAAGAGTAGCAAAATCATTATTAAATATGATCAAGGGCATGTGTTACCTATGAGACTAGGGTTGCACAAAAAGTCTCCATAACATAATTTATGCAATATTAATTTTTTAATTTTTTAATTGTTCATAAGAATTTACATAATAACCAAAGCATTTTTCATAAACAGGTAAAACCAAGGAAGGTAGAATAGAAATGGATCCTAAATTTATAAGATCAAATGTTCTTATTGATGTAGCAATAGCTCAGGGAAAGGTGGCACAATGCAGAGTACCTCTAAAGGATGAGACCCTTTTGATATTAGCTGTGACACCAGAGCCTAGTGAAGAATTCTCTTCTATAACTTCTTCTATTTCCACGTGCTCAGCAAAGGCAGCAGGAGCTATGACTTGTACTGATCTAGTGACAGGACTAAGAAGCTTACAGTGACTCTATTAGCAATGTGTTCTTCTTTTAATACACTCCAGCTCATATTCCAGCACTCCCAGGTACAAATCTATCTTGCAGTCTGATGTGGGGCCTGGGCTGCAGCATATATAGCAAACTCACTAGCTTTAACTTGGCTTCCTAGACAACAATGACATTTTAAACCATGGATATCTGAGCAAATATACTCCCAACAGACATAACCAGGATTACACAGACAAGGCTCATGTTTTGCTAACTGAGGAATTATGGTATAGGTGTGTGCACACTTCCACTGTTAGTCTGGGAACAACCTATGGAGCTCTATAGCCACTCCCAGCTCCATCTGCAATGTAATTGCTCAGGCACTGACCTGCTTTAAAATTGTATCTAGTTTCACTCTAAAAATATGGTAAGCTTCAGCTCCTAATTGAGCCAAATGATATTTGGGTATGTAAAACATTAATGTCTATTACGTGAACCAGCTGTTGAAGCTTAGCTGCCCTTCTGTGGATGTCACCCACTGTATCAGCTGCTTTCATACCTGGAACAAGGAATGGGAATAACTGAACATGTGCTGATTTTGTGCTGACTGTGATTATTGCATTGATTATGTACTGAGCTTAGGGTACTACACTTAGATGTGTCTGACAGATGTTAATGGTAGCTAAATCTTACTGCCTGTATGATAAATCGTGTTCGTTTTAGATCACACTACACAAAGATGAAGACTTAAATGAGACCCTAACATAGGAAAAGTCAGGATCTGGCTGCTTTTCTTAAAATAAAAAACCACTGTATCAGATGACAGAATAACTTCCTGCTATTTCTACGTTACAGATACTTTCTCTAATTCACATTTTCTTTGCAACTAAGAAGGAGAAAGTTATGCATTTTTTTATAAAACTGCTAACAGGATTCAGAGATCTTCAGAAGCCAACACAAATATATTTTGTACATCGAAAAAAAAAAATCAGGCACTTTCTAAAACGTTGAAAGAATTCTGTGATTCTGTAGTTACAGAATATGCCCTACATCAGGCTGAAGTCCAGCTTCAAGGCTGATTGCTCAAGAGGGGGAAGAGTATTCTTAACTTTCGCACAGACAGGGCAGGTGGAGGTCAGTTGGCTGTACTGCACAGCATGGAGCATCCATAGCATGAATGTTCCCTGGGTCTGTAATGATCTGTTTGGAAATCTGCAGTGGCTCAGTGCAGTGAGGAAAGGATCATGTGCCTGAGTGCTGTGCAGCCCACCTAAGGTCTGACCTTACTTTTGTGAAGTGAGGGAGACTTTTTTGTCATTAGCTTAAACGAGAGGAGGAGTACTATAATGAACTGGGCATTTGGCTCAGGGTTAGCCTCAAGTAGAACAGTGCAGTGTGTGCAAAGATCTAAAATGAGAATTTTTAAAAAAACAAGCAGTTCATCCTCCCACAAAACATTCCAGTTATATGAATTTATGAGATATGCTCTTCATAGCAAATGCCTTCACCATACCAGGGAATATGCTCATCAACAAAGGCTCATCAGCTGGTGGCGTAACAGTGGAAAGCATGAAAAGTTCTGCCTCCTTCTGCTTTTAACTACTGGTTCCTTTACAATATAATTACAACAGAGAAACTGAAGATTCAAGCAGGATGAATTTTTCCCTCTGAACAAAGAAGTAGACCTCCTCCTTCTAGTCCCATGAAAACCATGGACGTTTCAAAATTTATAAAATTTCCTGGGAACAGCAAAACCATTCTTTCAGGGCATGAGTCAACACTTACTACTCAATAAATACATATCTCATTTTTTATTTAAATTATTGACACACAGAATAAGAAAAAAAGCAGGTTGTTATGTTTTTTCAGGATAAGGACCTGACCTCCTTTTGTATGTTTTTTTATGTAACATCTGACATTGGGATTTTTAGGCACTGTAAAAAAATCATACAAAGCATATAACTTATAAACCTTTGAGCAAAAAAGATTTGTAACACAGAAGATTTAACTGTGAAACAAGGTCTCTGAAAGAAATTGTTACCTTTTTATACTAACTCTTATCAAGAAAATACAATTTTTCATTGATCTCAGGATATTAAATTGTCTCAAATTCATTAACACCACAAAGAAAAATACTGTTCTGGAACTGAGTCTATTTTGATGAATGCACAATGCTTCTTTTTATTTTTTTTTTTCCTGAGAACAAAAGAAGAAGTACAATATGAATGAAAAGGGTGGCAAATGTTAAACTTTTCAAATAAAGACTTATTGCTGCATTTTTATGTTAAGTTTTGCTGCAAACTTTATGATCTTTATAGTTTTTGATTTGTTTACAGAGAGAGTCTCTAGCATTGGCACCCTGACATTTTTGTTTAATATAAACACTGTTTCTTGACACCTTCTGGAGAAAATACTGAAAATAAATGAAGACAGAAGATGCATATTTTTAAAAAGCCACTGTAGGACATGTGCAAATGAGCTTTCACAATGACCATTTCAACAAAAGGCAAAATGTGTTTGTTTGAATCCATGAAGCATTTTTCCTTCCCTCCCCTGAAGATACAACCTATTTCATGTAGTTCAGCTGAATAAATTTTATAGTGATATGGAATTGAGAAATGCCAGCATCAAAACTTTAATAAACACAGTGTTGAATCTTTGAAAATGAAGCTGTCAACCACGGTTTAGCAAGCATGGCACATTTGGAAATAAAAATATCAGAGTAACACAAAAATGGTTTAAAGCCTAATTTTTCACGCAAAGCAGGATTTTATTTAATGACTGGGGTTTTTTTCCTATTTACTTCTAACTTTATTAGCTTCCTACCCTAGATGATGGTCCTGAAGTACATAGTTTTCTACAGTATGGTATAGGATTGATTAGAACTGAAGTCTGACCTGCAGTGGGCCATTTCAGAGTGGCTTCTCTTCTCCTTTGCAGTCTGATAATACCAGCCTGACAAAGCCTTGCCACAACTGGTCCAGGCTTATGGTTCCTTTTAAAAAGAAACATTTTTGAAAGCCTGTCTCAGATTTGAAATTATTATTTTGAGAGTAGCTGTCATCTTTTGTGATGTCTGGATAGGTTTCATAACCTTTTTTGGAATTTATTTTCCTATTTCTGAACAAAAGTTTGCATGGAAGTTACACTCTTGATTGGCAAAGGGAAGAGGTAATGGGGGGAAAATGTGCATTTTTTTATTTGAAATAATTTTTTATTTTCCTATAAATACCACATGAGAAAGTGCCCTTCATGGAGGCTATTTGTTCTTAATAAACAGTAAGGTATTGCATACAGAAAATGTTACAATTTACATTATTAAATGCAAATCATTAGAACAATACCCTCATCTCTAAGGAAGAATTTGAAGGGTTTTATGATGAAGTTTCAAGGATACCAATACTGTAATGAACAAAAAGAAGTAGAAAATATACTTTATTCATCTGAAGAGACTTCATGGCACCCGAAAGAGGAAAAAGGAAAAGAAAATTATAACCAACTCTATGTTAAAGCACTAAGACAACAAAACCAAAAAATATTTTCTCTCTTCAGCTTTCCCTATAGCCTCTTGAGTATCTCTTATGCTGCTACTTCTCACGTGGTTTCCTATCCTTGTTGTAAAGACTATCACCACCAACTGCCTTTAAATCTAATTTTTCTGCTACTTTTTGGTCTTCTAATTCCAGACTTGCCTTCCAAATAACAGTAGACTGCATATGTCACTGCCAAAGTATAGCTAAAATTTCATAGATCTGAAAACAGTTTAACTCTTAAAATTTCTAAAGCAGGACCTATTGTAAGAAACAATAGAGTAGTTTTTTGGGGCTTTTTGGTCAGATCTCCCCAAATCATTAACTATTAGAGGCTTTTAATGTCATAATTTTGGAAACAATAAGTGATTTAAAGTTTTCTTAAATAGTCTTGTTGGGAAGGTCTTCTCTCATATGGGGTAAGTAGACCTTCCCTGTGCCAATAAGAGCTTGGAAAATCAGATTAATTATTCTACTGCAGACAATTAATGTAATCACAACCAAGAAATGAATATTTGTGTAAACATAAGGCAATTGTGTAATATCTGGTGGGTAGTCACAATATGAGAAGATCTGGGCAAACAGAATAAGTATTAACCAGACTGGATAGCTGCATATCAGTATAGTGTCCAATAGCAGAAGAATGAAATGTTCGTCAGGGAAGACACATCAAATCTCCATGCTGCTGATATATGTCCCTCTTCAATTGCCTTAATCAGCCTAAAACTAGATGCAGCTTGCTTTAGTTCCAGTGGCTTAAGACTGTTTATGGCATTATTTGGAAGATAGTTCCTTTCATGTTCTGTTGTTGCTGGTCTGCTCCTTGTGACTATGAACTTGTCTATTTCTGGCTGTACATGGCTGTACCACCGTGGAGGGTGCTTGCCTAAACAGTTTATCAGTTTGATGTTAAGTTTGTTCTAAGCCCAAAGCAAAAATCTCAAGGAGACAAAAATCACAGCAGACAGGACGTGCAATGTAATGATATCAAGCAAAGCTCTCTTGAGACTTTAAGTCTAAATCCCATTCAATTATTCATTCCAGAGCTGAATTAGTCCCTTAGAGAAGAGCATAAGGTTAGTGTTAGGTCTGTGAGGTCATGTAGATGTACACTGAAACCATTTATTAGCTCAAAGGATATATATGTGCAGCTACACATTTTCATCCACGCTTCCTTCAGTTTAGATACAGAACTTCATAGAGATTGTCTGGAAAAGAATCAGAGGCACAAACTGAAGAAACATCAGCATTTCTATTATTCCCTTTTCTGCTGGAGGAAAGATGGGGTTTTACATCATGATCTGAATGCCAGCAAACCAGAGAACAGCGTCTGAAATGCAGCCACCTTCAGAGAGCAGGGTTCTCACCTCAAGGAGCCCCCTTTGCCACTTTATTAGCAAAAAGAGGTGGGTGAGCTTTCAAGTGCATAGCAACAGGCACATAAGAGTTTTTTCTCCTAATTTTTTCTGAGGAAGAAGGAAAAGATAAATGCCTAAGCCATCCTCATTTCAAAAACGCAGTAGATGGCAGGTAACGCTCGTGGGCAAGACGTAGCTGCAGTGCTAAAAAAAGGTCTTGTGAAATGTGCAGCCTCTCCTTTAGAGGGTGACACTGAGCACACAAGGCACAGCAGGGAGGCAGTGGCCTGAAACCAGCTGCTTCTCCCTCTCCCCACCCCTGCAAATCCTGCCCTAGATTCTCAGCTAACACGAGGCCTGTATAACAGGCTGCTGCATTCTCACTTGTCAGCAGGATCTGAAATTGTTTATTATGGGGTTTACTGGGGAGTGGTCTCTAGTAATTTGGATTTGAAATGGTAAAACTATAAATGATGATGGTAAGCTCAGGCAATAATGTTGCAGTCTGTAGACATGGCAGAATTGAAATGATCCTTGCACAGCAGTATTGTCACATGCAGAAATTGAAGTTAATGAAACAGCATTCTGGGACTGTGAACTCTATCAACAATTTACAGGCAAATGCTTGTAGTAAAAGGCTGAAATATGATCTTTATTACAGTTTCAGGTTGTTTCCCTTCATCTGTTACAGCCACCCGCCTGCAATGCAGAAAGTATTCCCTCTCCTTTAAATTCTCTCCAAGAGATAAAAATGAACCCGGTGGAGAAGGGTTCCAACCATTTCCAATGAAGTCTTCACAGCAGCAAATGACATTATCATACTGATTGCACTGAAGGTGATGGTTGCACTGTAAACCAGCACAGACATTTTGTCCAAGAGCAAGTGTTGTTTACAGATAACATCTGTAAGTTACAACTAGCCTGAAAGGACAACTGAAACAGTAGTATCTTCCCAAATATTTTTTTGTAATATTAAACAAATATAGTAGCCTAGGTGATGAAGCAGAGAACCATTTACATGGTAAATTTCCACATATTGCATTATATATAATTCCATGAACTAGAAGCTTCTAATGCTGTAGTGGTGACCAATGACTCTTGATCATCCTTGAAGTCAACTGTCCCCAAAAAGCCTTACTAGGTAGCAGAAATGGATGTCCAAACATGTGCTGCAATCCAACATAGTCTGAAAATCTACTATCACTTCAGTTATCAAAGCTCATCTAAACTGCAACACAAAATCTTAAAGATTGTTTTCTTCAGATAGTGCAGTATTTTCACACTACAGCTTGATACCAAATTTACTCTGTGTCTTTCAAGAAACCTCTAGAACAAACTAGAGAATACAGCTTTCCATTTCATTGCTCTTGATTCCTTTTAATCACTTCTTTCTCTCTTTTTCTAACCTTGGTTTACTGTCCTAATTTCTTTAACACTTCCCTTGGCTTCTATTAAGTTCTCTGAAAGGTTTATGGCTTTCTTGCTAGACAATTTCTTCCCAGCTCCCATGGCTCTACTTTTAATAACACTGATACCTTTCTCTGTGTATTTCTTGGTCTACATTTCTTCTGGGTCTTTGATTTTTCACAGCAAACAGTGACTTTTATGAAGCCTTGTTATCACTGCTGCAAATTCACTGCAGAAAGCAATCAGCCCAGCTGCTAAATATGATCTTAGAGTATTACAAGGTCTCCAGTGCCTTTAATAATACTCGTATAAATAACTAAGTCCTTTTGTACATTTTAACAATACCTGCTGAAGGTGCAAAGGACATTAAACACAAAATGTTTTTCCTAGTATCACATAATCTGATTTTTTTTCTGTAGACATAAAATAAGGTTTATCCTACTACTTTTGCCACTAATTTGCTGTGTGGGGCTGTCTGATGTTTATTCCTTTCTTCATGACTTGGTTTAACTGGTGATAAAAAGGCAGAGAAAATATGGGCTATGCTTAATTAAAATTTCATGTTAGTATCCTCACACCATTATCGTCTAAAAGTATGCCATGTAACCAATCAATTTGGGACAGAAGAATAAATTGAACAAGACAGGAAAGACTGATATGATGGACGGTATTGATCCAATAGTGCAGTGTACCACAGTTCTGACAGACTGGAAGTGCTCATATTGTCACTCCCATTAGATATCATAACCACTGCCAAATTCTTTCTAGGAAGGAAATCAAAGAAAACAATACATAGATAGCCCACATGACAAAATTACCAAATTATTTTTTTCTTCATTTTGATATAATGTATGACAATAGGCCATTTGTGCTGTAATACCAATTTATTTTTGAAATAGCATCAGAACATCATGCTGGAGCAAGCAAGAGAAAGATGGTTACTGTCCAAAAGAGCATTAATCCTAGCACAAACAGTGTGAGGATTGTTAAAGGAAATAATGATTAAATACATTTCAGCAATCAATGACTACAGGAACTCTATACCTACCATCACTGAGTGGTTTGTACTGTTCATAGTGTAGCTTTATTTTGAAAAGAGATTACAAGAAGATTAATAGTATGGTGTTCTAATTTTCTTACCAAGAGTACTGTCTGTCCATAAAGATTGTGCTGGAAGAAAGTGTAATGGTGTTTATGAGAAAATTTGACAAATGGACTATCTAGGTGAACAGAGTTGGCAAGGTGGCACTTGATAAGATTTAAATCTGTTGTGCTAAGGAAGCATCTGCTGTGGAATGGCTCCCTCACAATGAGCTCTATTAATAACTTAGATTTGCCGGTGGCATATGGTGTTACAAAAATATATTTGAATGTTCACTTAGTTGCATGCCAGACTGCCACAAAAATTAGACTTGATTAATGTTGCCAGTGGGACTACTACAGATTTTCAAGTTGCCTCTAGTTATTCATCAGGTCCCCTACATCAGTCTGTGACTTCTATGAAAGCAAGATACTTACAATATGCTCACAACCTTAGCATCCATATCAGTGCTTTTGCAGCTTAGTAACTTTTTGGTGGCAATTTATTTTGCTTTCTTTCTGGGTTTGGTTTTTTTTGGGTGGGCTTTTTTTGGGTTGGTGGTGGGGTTTTTTTTGTTTTTTGTTTTTTGGGTTTTTTTTTTGGGATCAGGTTGGTTGGGGTTTGTTTTTTTTGTTGTCGTTGTTGTTGTTGTTGTTGTTGTTGTTGTTGTTGTTGTTGTTGTTTTTGTTTTTGTGGGATAGTATATCCCAAAGTTCGCAGAACAGCCTCATCATCAGGAAAAAATCCAAATGCTTGAAACATTGTTCAGCTCAGGTTTGGACTGTCAGTTTATTAAGACAAGAGGCAATGGGCAGAAACTGATGTGCAGGAAGTTCCACCTAAACATGAAGAACTTCTTTACTGTGCAGGTCACTGAGCACTGGAACAGGTTGCCCAGAGAGGTTGTGGGCTCTCCCTCACTGGAGATATTCAAGAACCATCTGGACACAATCCTGTGCCATGTACTCTGGGATGACCCCGCTTAGGCAGGAAGGTTGGACCAGATGATCCACTGTGATCCCTTCCAATTTTCTGGTTCTCGAATATCACAGTGAATTGGGCAAGTATCAAAAAACTATCATCATAATTTTCCTGCCCCATTATCACTTGACTGTGGAGACCAGATCACTAGTGAGATGCTTCTGACCCATTAGGGAACAGATTTCAGTGCTGATTAGCTCCATGTACCGGCCTTTGAAATGCAGTAGAAGTGAGGTGATACATTTCAGGTTTCCTGTGTCACAGTGGAGCACATTACTGAAAGCAGCTTGCAGAAGACAGAGAGCTTAAGATATGCTGAAATGCATGGGCCACACTTTATCAGACCACTCCTACCAACTTTTTAATTATCTCAAATACACAACTAGAAGGACAATCTTATCAGTTTAAGGCAATCCTCATTGTTAATAAAGTAAAATCATCATGTTTATGCCAGTTGACGCAGCAGACATAGAATGAAATTGATGAACAAAAGGTTGAATTGGGGTAGATGACATGTAATTCTGCATCCTGTGTCCTGGAGAACTTTCCATGATTAAAGATGAACATGGAAATCCCATAATAAAATACCACACCTCGTGAACTTTTTATGACTTTAAAAAAAAGGTTCACAAGTTATTCAGAAATTTGGTGTGGTTTTAATGGACTGCCTATATTTAATTGAGATTTAATTATTGTTTGTGGAATCATACTGTCAAAAGAAAATCTTTAGGGTACCAATAGATATATACATATATATATATACATATATATTGCAGTCCACATCTCAGAGTGGACCTTTTTCAGTGTCCCTTTCTTAGATTTGCCTATAAAGGCGGACTTTTTTTTTAAGAGTAGGTTCATTTCTATTGATTTCAGTTATGAACACAATATTATGCAATATCATTAAGTATCCAGCGTAGGCTACTATACAAACCTAGCTGAAAATTTCAGGGTTTACCTAAAGCAAGAAAAAAATGGTTTATGACTGCTTGATTCAGCTCTTAGGAGTGAAATTCTTATACTGATCCTTCACCGATCACTGGTAATAATTACCCTACCTGGGGTTTACTGGCATTGAAGCACAAGTTCATGAGGACTCACTACACATAGGATATTTTGTTTTTCTGGCAATTAACCATCTTGGGTTTAAAATTTTCAACCACTGCTTCCAAACGGCCTTCTGGCATCCTATATATTTAAGGGTAAGACACAGAAGAGTCATTTGACACTTAGAGTCAAATTTAGCTTTTTTTCCCCCTTAGTGCAGGAGCTGTTAAAGACAAAAACAACTTCCAGATCTGTGCTAACTTTGAATAATTTATTTAGAAAATAAAATATTAAATAGAAAAGAAAATGTTCCCTTACATAGATTTTTTTGTTGTTGTTATTTAATTTTTCTATAATTATTTACAATAAAGAAGAGTAAAGAGCAGTCATAGTACCACAGGACACTATGTGGAAAATCTCTCTGCCACTTCCTTGGGTATTTTGACTGACTAGGACATGACTGACTGTAATTCAGGACTATTAGTCCTGTGAGTACTGGTATGGTTTCTGTGAAATCAAGAGTAGCCTCCGTATTCAGAAACTATACTGAAAGTAGAAAGGAAAGACTGGACAGCACATGCAAATATGTATAAACTGAGATTCTGCATTCAAGGTGATCAGATCATGATTCTTCATGGCAGTATGATTCATTTCTCTCAACCACAACACCTTAGATTCCAAGGGCCAAGGAGGGAGGCTCACAAAAGCAACAGCTTTCAAAGAGCATTTCTGTTATGGAACTAGCTCCCCAATTACATTGGTACAGCTGAAATATGCAAATTCATTTCATAGCTCTACTTGAACCTAGCAATGTCCAGCATTTAATGATGTGTTTTCTCTTGAACCAGTAGCCAATGAGCTGGTGGTATGTAAGAAATGTGAATGTGTCTGCTAATATCCCCTCGATCTGGACATTGAGACTATTTCTTCTTTTTTCTGTTCTGTCTGCAAGGTAGCTACTTTCTTTCAAGTATAAAAAGGCTCCTGTAAAAAGTCAACTTATATATTTACATTAAATATTTTCCAAGATGTTGGTTGTATGCACGTGCTGCCAAGTCCTTGATAATTAGGTATTACCCATTTTATTTCATTACCTCACACTATACTAGCATAATGCCTTCCCACACTCTTATAATTCCTAGAAAGGTCAATAGCAATTACATCCTGTGGAATTTTGTCACAGACTACCAGGTCAGAGTAAGGAGAGTGAGGAATTCTACTACTAACAACCTGAGGATATCCCTTTATCACAGAATCACAGAGCAGCTGAGACAGGAAAGCACTTCTGGATATCATCTTGTCCAAATCTGCTGTCCAAGAAGGGTCAGGGAGAGCAGTTTGCTCAGGTCTGTGTCCAGTCAGGTACTAAATTGTCCCCAAACAGAAAGACTCCACAGCCTATCAGAGCAACCTGTTCCACTATTTGATTATCAATAAGTAAAGCATTTTTATCTTTCATTCTTGTACTTCCACATGAACCCTTTGCCTTTTGTCCTTTCACTGAACACCACAGAAGAGACGCTGACTTCAACTTCTTTATGCCTAAGATCCTCCTGAACTTTCTCTTCTCCAGGATGGATTGTCCCATGTCTCTTATTCCCTCCTAGTATGGCAGGTGTCTCCTTGGTCATCTTGTGGCCCTGCCCTGGACTCTACTGCAGTAAGACCCTATCTCTCTTGTGCTGTGGAGCCCAGCACCAGACCCAAAGTTCCAGATGTATTTCACCATGGTTGACTATTGAGGAAGGATCAACTCTCTCATTTACTCTCTTCCTAATGCAGCCCATGGTGCTGATGGGAGCTTTTGCAGCAAGGACAGATTGCTGGCTTGTTCAACTTGGTGTCCACAAGGAGCCCAAGATAATTACTGCCACACTGCTCATCAGCCCATTGGTCCACAGCCTGCCTTGGTACCAGAGCTTATTACTCCCTGTCTAGAAAACCTGGCATTTCTCCTGGTTGAACAGATTCCCATCTTCCTTTTCCCCAGATATTCTTGGAGGGTTTCAAGCTCTAACCAAGCCCTGAGCAGCCTAGTCTGAGCCCAAAGCCTCTTTGGGCACTGGGTTGGACTAGAGACCTCCTGAGATCCCTTCCTACCTGAGTTATCATGTGGTTCAGTGACAGTTTTCTAACTCAGGCTTACACTCAGTGTTGTCATTCATGACATATCATAGTTTTCTGAGCAAAGTGTTGACTTGAAAACAGAGGATATGTATGAGGGACATCTACACAAAAAGAATAAACTGTGCTACTAGTATGCACTTTCCATTTGCTGCAGAATTCACCTGTGACTTAACCAAATAATTTCAAAAAGGGAACTTTGAGTACAGTGTGCCTACTCGCTTGTTTGCTCTATTATTTTTCTTATTTTAGTCTGTTGCAAATATCATTTCATATGGCTTAAAGAATGACACCAATAAGGGTATCTAACACTATGTTTCATCAGTTTCACAGATTATGTCTTAATACAGTGGATTAATAATTCTGCATAACTTCCTAAAATATAGGATTTGTATTTAATTTTTTCCGGCCTTGGGGACTTTTTCCCCCTCTTTGTTCCATCTCTCTAGAGAGGTATTCATTAGACTGAGAGGAACTGATGTAAACCATAAATTTTCCCTCAGAAAAGAGACTCTACAGTGGTTACTGTGCTACTATAAGATTTACAAGACTTCAACTCACTTTACTTCTACACCTGAAACTTAAATAAATTACTTGTCTCCTCTTTTGCTTGGTTTTTTCTCTGTGGTACTGATATAGTCTCAGTTTTGTGTCTTTCAGGACTGATGGAAACAGGAAGATGTGACAGTAAGGAAAACAATTTACATATGTAAGGAGAAATGCAAAAACTGAAGTTTTGTGCTGCCATCAATAAGTGAAATCTGATGCCAGCTGAAGTGCCGACAGCAAATAGTATAAGGTTTTTTTATAATATTTGTAGCTGATGTATACATAGTTAAGGGAGTTTTCTACAGCACATTAAATTTAGTGGGCTAAGTGAGAAGGATGGTAAGTTATAAACATATTAATACCTCCTCCTTCCTGAGGTCACATGAAAGATTACTGTAGGAAATGCTGACACTTTTCCAGACATATGAAAAACAGAGTTCATTAAAAGAGCCTAGCTGTTCCAAAAGCAAGTTATCAGAAAAGACATTTTTTTCCTCCTAAAACCTTATTTGTGTTCTGTTATGAATCATTATTTTAGATATGCATTATTTTAGATAGTTTAAAATGCTCATTTGCCTGGTTTGAACTATGTAAGGACTAACCATAAACATGAAATTCCTTTTGATTGACGGAAAAGGCTGAAGAAGTGCAACTAAATCCTTTTAGCTGAGACCAGTGTAACATCTGCTTTGTCTGCAAATTGTTTCCTTTAACAGTTTGTTTTAACGAGTTTGAGCTTCTTGCTTCAACTACTGGGATTTTATTGTTGTTTTAGCAGGGGGGAGGGGCAGACTGTGATACTTTATCACTCAGTGGTATCTTCTATGAAAATTAACATATGTATGTACAGGCAGTATTTATATAGGTATTTATCTTTGCATCTGCACAGTTATTAAACAAAGCAAGTTTAAAAACAGCAGAAATACTTTTATATACTTAGTGAGAATTTTTTTACCTATAGTAACATGTAAATAGCAACCCCCCTTGAGCCTTAAGTATAGCCATGGAACAATTAACAACCAAATAGGTGTCAGAATGAACTCTCTTTTCAGTTCTTTGCTTTCTTGGTATATTTTGTTTTCATACTGAGAGAAAAATGACATAAGGAACAAGAAATGGTTTGTCTTACTCTAAACTGCTTGTGAGTAGCTACAGTACTGTGACCAAAGAGCAGGGACAGTGCAAATTATGGATACGTTTCAGTTAGGGATTGCTGTGGCTCTCCAAAAAAAACCAACTCTAGTGAATGCCCACACAAAGAGAAATTAATCATCGCTTACTTCAGTACAGTCAAGGGGAGCAATTGCTGCAGAGGACGTGCTCACCAACATCACATAGAGGGATTCACTTTGGGAGTAATTCTGAATCTGGTCTCAGGTTCTCAGTGATCATTAGCAGTTGGATTGCATTAAGAAGGAGGCTTCTTGTCTATTTTCTGAGAGAAAAATTATTTACATACTCAGAAATGACTTGCAATATCAAAGAAAACAGTGTTAATCGAAGGCCAAGTGGGAAATTTCCTTGAAAATTACACTCATGACCTTAACCTAAACTGCTGAATAGAGAGACATATTGTTTATCTAATATTTTTAGTCCCAAAATGATGCTTGAAAAGATTATTTCTGATAAATTAATCAACTCCAGAAGTTTCTCTCCTGAAACATTTTAATATCAGTTTGCTTTTTAGATAAAGAAGTCTCCAAGAAATTAACTGTAATGTGGGTTTTTTTAATTTGAAGAGAATGTTCTCTTAGATGCAGGTTTAATAGGTTATAAAAGCTTTCAAACACTGTAGGTCAGGACCAATATTTTCAAAAAAAGAATATTTCATAGGTGAGCTTAAAGATACTTAAGGAAGTATCTTGTCTACTGAAGGCATTTGTTACTCCAGTTTCAGTTAAAAACAGTGGTAATTTTATGTTTACCCCTTAATTTGCCGAAAGGAGAGGAGCTCCTTCCCTCTGATCATCTTGGTGGCCATTCTTTGAACTCCCTCCAACAAGTCCATGTATTTCTTATGTGGAGGCTCCAGAGCTGGATGCAGCACTCCAGGTGGGCTCTCACAAGAGCAGGGGGGCAGAATTACCTCCTTTTCCCCACTGGCCATGCTGTTTTTAATGCAGCCCAGGATATATTTGTCTCTCTGGGCAAGAACACATTTCTGGGTCATATTGAACTTCTCATCCACCAACACCACCAAGTCCTGCTCCTTAGGGTTACTCCAATTCTCAGCTCAGCCTACACTTGCTCTTGTATTTGTATTTGTCTTTACTGGTACGTTTTCCAGTCCTTGGCTAGGAAGGTGGTTGTCAATTACAAGCACTGTAAAATTACAGCAAAACTACTTGGCTACAGCAGATCATGCAATAAGAAAAGGAAACCTAATTTGTTACTTTCAGGCTTCTCTCTAGTGCTCTATACTAATTGCACTTCTAGTCAAGAGTAGTTCTCTATTTCACTAGCAACATGATTACAGTGCAACCAAAGATGAAGGCAACATGTTGTTAGGCTATTTGAGTGGGTTAAATCACCTGCTAAGAATCAGCCACCAAATGTTGTTTGTTCTCAATAATTATTACCCTCAAATCTGACTGAGACTGTATATAAACAAACACAACAGGAATGGGCATTTTAGAGGATCAGGAAAATCTCATCCTAACTCCAGTGTTTGTGATAACAACCCACTTTTACTTGCACCTTTCTGAGGTAATGAACCTTGTTAATGATTTCCAGCAAACTGCTGGAGAGAAACAAAAAAACTATTTCCATCTCAAGTTTTTCAATCTATTTGTTTATTTTAAGACCAAGCAATTATCTATCTTCCCTCTGGCTTCTTCTTTATGTGATAAGCTATTTTATTGCTGCTGGAAAATACAGAATATATCATAGGGTTCACAGGGATAGTTCTGACAGAGAAAAAATTGAAATTAGCTCCAGATCAGCTTATACCTAATGCAGTGGCATCATATTTAGAAATCAGGTATCGGTTTCAGTCTAAAGAAAAAAATTGGACTACAGATTTTCCCATGATGTTGTTCAGTCAAGTGTATAATTTGATTTTTACATTCATTATAACATATGGTTGGAAGTGTCACATATGGTTGGAAGTGTCAGCCAAAAGTCAAATGGCCATTCTTCCCTCACCTCATATCCCAGTTGTCCTGATATTTTAATCATTTTCTAGTCTCCCACTGTGATGTTGGAATATTTCTACTTCGATTTTCATATGCATATATACATATTGATGTGCAAAGTATAATTTAATAAACTGTTAACACACAGGTTCAGAAATTGGCTTTGAAGTAAGGAACAAACCAGCATTTTTCGTATCTGCATCAGGAGTTGCCAGTGTTTATTTTAGTCTAATTAATTTAATAAAATACCACTTGCAAATAATTTTAACATTGAACATATGAAACCTCAAAAATAATTATATAGATTGATTAAAAATAATCCTTCTGTACTGTCTCTGTCCTGAATATTATTACAGACTCAGACCCTGCAGGTATTTTATTCAATATATATGTATTATCCTTCCTGAGGTGTTATGCTTCATCTGTGAAGTACAGTCCTTAGTGGAAAGGTTTTATCACTGTTACCAGTTAGAGTTAGTATTTTCAGTACCTTTTAGGTTGATCTTTTGTCTAATTATTATTAGAAATTGTGTAAAACTCTATCCATGACATCTTTGAAAATTTAATCTACAACTCCCTTAAAACTAGTCAGGCGGTACTTTGTATATTGAATAAAAGAGGAATTTGTCACAATATTTGCAGAACTCTTCATCAATCTGGACCAACCTTTTGGCTGTAGGCAAAGTAAGACTCCAAATGAGCTGTTACATTTGGCTGTTAAAATTGCTGTGAAAGCCTTCTTTTAGACTTGGTACATTGTTTATGAACACAAGAAATTGAGTCTCTTATTCATAGTTTTCTTCTTCTATTCTCTCAGGAAAGATTGTCAGATGATGAATAAAGAAAATAGACTTCATGCTTAGAGAAAGGAGGAGTGACAAAGGCTTGAAAAATGTGAAAACAACTAAATATAGCATATGATATTTTTCCATCTTCTCTATGAAAAAATTGCCATCTTTTACTTCTATATGACAGCAGGTTTAGAAAAGTGTTAACGTAATTTTCAAGTTGTCCAATTCTATCTTGTGCACTACTTCACATAAGGCAAAAAATTGATTTATTTTTGTCCTGGGGTGTTTCACTTTTTTCTTCTTTTTTTTTTTTTAACTGTGTGTGTGTTGAAATGTCGTGGTACTTCCTTCATAGAAAGTTCATTATTATTGGACTAAGGACAGAAGCAATAGAAACAAAACTTGCATAATTACAATTGAGTTCTAATAGATTATTTACATTGGCTTTCTTTGTTGCATAATTTGCTATTAACTGATGGGGTTTTTTCTGTATAAAGCTCTACCTAAGCTGATTTAGCCTTGGAGAGCCTTGGATGATTCTAAATTCAGGCTTTTTATGAAAAATATTCACTATAAAATTTGCTACAGGCTCAACTGGTACTCTTGTCTTAGTTTTTTAATGAGCCAAGAGCATGTCAAGTGAAATATAAAATTCAGTATAAAATGTTAAAGCAGATAGATAGATAGGTGATAGATAGATAGATAGATAGATAGATAGATAGATAGATAGATAGATAGATAGATAGATTGATTGATTTTTTGGGATTTTTAAAATTTTCATTTGTACTCCTCCACATAATTAGATTTCTAACCCGTAAGGTAGGAAGAGCCCATTCATTCCTGATGTAATGTGGACTGAGACTGGTGATTCTGCTCTCTCCAGCTCTCTGGAGAAGAACTCTTCAGTGTGAGAAGTGGTGTGGTTATTGTTTTTTCAGCTATGTCTAAATATCAGCTCAGCCTGATCCTCTTACATAACATGTCCACTGTGTAGTTTCTTTAAAGTTATCTTTCTACCCAGTGTATTGAGTCCCTCTGAAATTTCCTGCTACTGTATCTTCATCAGCATAATACCGACACATGAGCTGACTGAATTCCATGATCATCACTCCCCATCTTCCCTCACCAGGAGTGACAAGTCAGACCTCTCACTTGTCATGTTTTCAGGGACACAGCAGAGACTATCTAAAGCGTATTCTTTTTTAAGCAATACTCAGGTGACAAGCTGCATTTTTAGCTGTTGACCTTTCGTCAAGAGATCAAAGTGTCTCTGGAAAATCATCCAGCTACTGACAGCTGTGGGAATAGAAAAAAAAAGGTGGAGATGATTTCCAGAGACAGAGTGGTGGTTTATCAGCCTCTGCAGCAGAGGACTTACTAGGACATTGCCCAAAGACAGAACTATATCCTGTTGACAACAGAGATACATAGCCTGTGTGGAAATAGGATCAAAAGATTTTTCCTCATAGAGGAACCTACAGGCGAGAGGCATTATCTATTCAGGGTTAGATGCAGACATCAGATTTAGACATCAGGGGGTGAGTGAGAGGACGAGGGGTAGTGGTTTTAAACTGAAAGAAGGTACGTTAAATTCACTATTAGGGAGAAATTCGTCCTGATATAGGTGGTGAGGAACTGGCTCACAATCCCCAGAGAAGTGGGGGCCCCATTCCTGGTTGGAGGGGGCTTTGAGCAACCTGATGTAGTGGAAGGTGTCCTGTTGCGGTGCAAGCACAGGCAGCTCAACACTGCAACCCTCAGCAAGCATCTCCCAGGGGAAGGCGCTCCGGTCAGGCAGAGGGGCTCACCACTCTCACATGTGCAGCTGATGGGAATAAGGCTGTGGAGGCAGGAGGGGTCTTCGTGTGGGTTTATTGGAGTTTATTAAAGTTTTTACAGTGTATTAGAGGCAGATGTCGATGCCAATACAGTGGTGGACATCAACACCCATCCACACAGGCTGGAAGGGTCCAGGGACAAAGAACAAGAACAAAGGGAGGATCCAACAGTTTCATACCAGGGAAGGTAGGGAGGGGGAGAGCATTGAGGTCCAATGGTCTGAGGGCTCAGGGGCGGCACACAGGAGGGGCCAGGGCATGAGAGCCAACCAGGGAGGACAGGGAAGGAGAGGCTGGGGGACAGGGACCAACGGGGAACCAAGGAAGGGAGAACAATCTGGAACCTGACCCCGTAGGGGAGAAAAGGGGAAGGAGACAGAGAACACATCAGGGAGGTAAAACTGGGGTACATCTGCATAAGAGTGCAGGGCATCCTGGGAGAGGCCTTTCCTATCACCACAACTGAGAAGCTGGTTCTTGCCCTAGGGTTTGTCCCTCCAAGGGACAGCATCCTATCCTGGTTCCATGGGCTCATAGTCCTCCACAGTCTCCCAGTCCATAGCAGAAGGCATGGAATGAGTAGTCTCTAAGCACCCTCCCAACCCAAAGTATTCCATCATTCTATGCTTCTATGGTCAGATATGAGATGTATAGCAGGCAGAATTTCTCACTTCTGAGCTCCCCAAAGACATACAGCAGACCTGACCCATGCAACCAACACACCCAGAGACCTGCTCAGCTGCTCCTGTAGAGGCCTGGCCCATGGCAGGCCATGGGGCTGGCCCTGTGCTATGCTGCATCGTTCCCCAGTTGCTGCTTTAGGTCTTACAGAAGTTTTTTTATGCTTGCCAGCCTTGGGCAGGTGCCTTGGTTCTCACAGGAAACAGAATTGGACCGCTATTTCAAAATAGCAAAGTAATTCCCCTAAATAAGTTGGATCCTGCTCTTCAATTTCTTTAACACAATCAGGTAAATATTTGGAAGATATCTTTCAGATGATATATTTTAGAAAAATACTAATACTCCCCAGGAAATTTCTTTTTGACAGTAGATAATGTTACCTTTTTTTTTTTTGGTTCAACACAGAATTATGCTTGGTTTTTAAATTAATTTTTGCTCCTAAAATGTTTGGAAAGCAGTCTACTGGGTGTTTTCCTGAGTAATCTGAACATTTTTAGATTATGTCAACTTTTGATTGTGTTTAATCCACTCTGAACTCTACATGCATTTTTCTAAACCCTTCAGATTTTCATATACAAGTAATTGATCTGGAATTTCTGAACAGATTTTAAGTACACAAAAATGTTTGATGTGTTTCCTTAGTGAGATACCAGCAATGAAAACGAAATGTCCAAAGATAAGGAATTCTCCCACAAAGTACTCAGACTTGATAGTACCAAAAAGTTGAATTTATCTTGGGCAATCCAGAATGATGTTTCTTTAACCTTGCTTCTATATATGGCTTTTATTTCCTATGACCTTCTGTTATATGTATGCAAACGTTTACATTGGTACAAAACTAATATGGAGAGTTCAGTTTGAGGATTTCTTTTGGCTGTTTACAAAGTCTTTGTTCTTGTTTTGCAAACCTAGTGCAAAAGTCTGCAACACAAAAATGCTAGACTGGGGAATATTACTTTGATAAGCCTGGAGGAGGTACTAAGAAGGAAGGGGTTTTTTTCTGTCAACTTCATGAGAGGTATCTGCATATTACAGGTAAAGGTAAGATCTTTCCTACTCTCACAGCAAAAAGGAAGCCACAAGGTGACATTAGCACAGCAGTAAGCTGATGGATTCGGCTGCTCCAGAAGCTTTGCCTGTCTTCTATTTTTCAACACCTTTTCAACCAAAAGCCCAGGTAAAATTTCAGATAGAAGTGCGTGCAGTGAATACACAAAACCTGAATGGCCTTCAATCTACCTATTATGCTTACTACAGATTCTTGTGTTCATTCCAATGGACTTTTACATATAAGATAAATTAGGAAAAGAGGCCACTGCCTCATTGCAATGAAAACTTGATTTTGTTGTAACACAGTGTCTGACTTAAGGATAAGAAACGTGCTACTTGTAGATAGAAAAATTGAAAAAAAATAAAAAACCAACAAAATTTATAAATAATGAAAATATATCAAAGATTCACTCCTAATTTTATGTAAAACCACAGATATCCTCACTGCTGAGGGCAGTACTTTATGGAGGGACATGAAGTCTGGCACCACTGCAGACCCTGTGGGCTCTGTGCCTGACTTTCCTGTCTGCCTGAACCCATAGCCTCCCTCTCTCTTGCACCTTGTGCCTCTTAGGTGGCTCCGAGGGAGAAACAGCAACCTCCCCACAGCATCAGCAGGGAATAGTCTAGTCCAAACAGGACCATACTGAAAACAATTAAAAAGACTTAAATAAAGGTTTATTGGGTGAGAAAAATCTCCTAGAAAAGGGTGAGTAAATAAATTTTTCTCATCAACGATTTTATTTTTTCATTTAAACACACACAAGACCATATAGATGCCACCAGGGTATCGAGTAATGAGTGAGATCACTTGTAAATGTAATGTGACCTTACTGAATTTGGACAGGAATCATGTCTATATCAAGCTAGCTGGCTTTTTTCCTGTGACCAGTTATGCATTTTTCTTGTGCCAAGTCTGTTTTACATTTCAATAAACCAGATTATAGTTTCAAATAATTCTGTTTGTGAAATTCTAGTATTTCTCTCCTGCAACAGGCTCTGTTATTTGTTCTCCCATATTGCTAACAAAACAAAAATCTTAGTGAAAGCTTTGAAGCCTCTCATTTGGCTTGGGAATTTTGCAAGTCATTTTCCTTCTCTATTAGAAAGGACACCTATATATTGTTGCTATTCCATGAAGGTAAGTCTCAATTTTCATCTCTTTCATTATGTCTATTTTATTTTTACAATGTCATTTTTGTTGTGACAAAGTAGACTTTGGGGAAAAAACAAAGCCACCATGAACAAAAACCGCAACCCAACCCTTCTGGATTTTACCAGCCATAAAGTTGTTTCACTGTACATGAGGGAAAGAAGATATCAAAGCACTTCATAGATTAAGTAATTTGTTTGTCCACTTTACCTTTATTATTATGGGAAAACTCCAAAAGAAACACATGAGGTTTCAGTTTTATTGCTCCCTGTTTAATTTTGTCTCTAAGTTCTTAATAATTAATTCTACCTCATTGCTTTAATGTAGGTAATTCTTCAGAAATTCTGCAAATGAAATCTTGTGTTGAAAACCTAAATAGCTCCTTTAAATAGACAAGGATGTCAATAAAACTTTACTAAAAATAAATTAGCAATTAAAAATCCAATTCGGCAAAACATCTAATTACACACTCACTTTAAGCATGTGTTTAATATATAAATCCCAGTGGAATTTAAGCAGAAGTTCTGAAGTTAAGAAGTTGTGAGCCTAAAAAAAAATTCTTAATTGCTATAAAATTGTAAAATAATAATATACTTTCAAGGAAGCCAAAACAGAAAACAAGGGAAATAAAATAAATACTCCTAAATTCTTCTGTCTTGCTCAAGATACAAATAAAAAACCCTAAGCAGTTACATTTACATGGCTATGATTTTTGTGTGGGTTTTCTTTCACTTTCACTGCAGTAAGTTTCAGTGATATGATAAAGGAGCAGAAAAAAAGGTAGAAAATTACCTGGATTTCACTACAAGTTGACTGAACTTTAAGCAACAAGACCCACTGGCAATTTGAATTTGCAGTACAATCTCAGATATATTTAAAGACAGATTTTTGAATCAGGTCAGTATCCATTTATTTTCACAATTCTTTTTCACTAACCTGTAAAATATGCTGATTTTGGACAGAAGAAATGTGTTTGTGGAACACCAGATGGTCAGAAATTAAACTTCAATGAGATTTTTTGATGAAGTGTTCCCGTGGAGTCTCAAGATATACCCATTATACAAAATGTTGTTTTCTTCCAGGGGAAAAATACCACAAGCTTTTATGGCTTTATATCTTAAATTGCATGTCAGTTCTAAACTTCACAGGAAAATACAGATAGTTGCAGTGTTTTTTAATTATCACAGTGCCTGGAAGGTGACAGTCTTATTACTAGACTACTTACTAAGGCTGAAAACCTGTAATGGGGCACCATAAGATTTGGCCTCATTTTTGAAACTTGTCTTGGGGAACTAAAACAGTCCCAGTAGTCCTACTGAGTATGAGTAATTTTATTTACCTACATGTTGAGATGTGAACTGACTTAGTTGCACTTTTGAAGACCTGGCTGTCAGGCAGGAGATCAGATCAAGAGGACAGCTTCAAAGATAAGGACAAACTTACAGATTTCTTGTCTGGATAAATGTCAATTATTCAAGCAGAGCCCATAGAAACTCTCCAAGTCAGTATCACAGGGTGACTGGGCACCTAGCTGCTACTCCTTTCATGTCAGATATTTGATGTCTCTCATTACATATATCCTATTTTATAACCCATTTTAATTTTATTGTGTCCTGGGACCACTAAGCAAAAAGTGAGGACAGAGAAAACTTTCTGGCTGGTATTGGTGAAATCTTCAGACACTTCAGAAGTTCCTTCACAGCCCATGTCACTTTACAGCAGCTATGGATGGAAAACAGCAACCCCTCTATAAACTCAACTGTAAATAATGACCTCCATATGCTTAAATAGCTTGAAGAATACTAGCTCATTAGTGAAGATACTTAAATAGTGTGGTATGTGCAATGCTTATATTCAACTGAATCCTTACCAGAAAGCTTTGCCATGTGTCAAGTAACACAACTATATTCTCTACCATTAATGGAACAAAGAACCTTGTGAACTATGATGTACATTCAAGGTTTTGCTTGATTAGTTAAGGGAAGTATTTGTTCCTGGCCCACTGTCAGCTCTGTGATTGTATATCAAAGATGATAAGAAACTTTCACTGAAGTAAAACTTTTGCCTGCCTAAAGATGACTTCATTTTGTGATACAGTAGGTGCTGGTAGCTCCTGTTACAAACAGCATGAGTTCCTTTGTTTTCAGTAAGCATTAGTCAGTCAGGTATATGTCCCATCAGAAATCAAAAGCCAGAATTTATTAAAAATTTCACATATGAAATATGAATTCCGAGTGCTCAGTTATTTAATGTAGATGTTCTTTGCTTAGTTTTTTCAGATGATCATGGGAACAAGAAGGAATGACTCCTAAAGAGACCATAATAATTATAATATTCATCTTGAAAACTTAAGAGGTTGAGCTAGTCCAGACTCTGCAGTTCAGTACAAATCTGAAAACTGAGTCTATTTTTACAGGTTTGGTTCTGAGCTATGGGTCAAGCTGAGAGGGTGTTCTGTTGCTTGGTTTGGTTTTGGTGCTTCACTTAACCAGAATCAGATGAGACATATTGTGGTAATATGCAGATGGTGCAGTCTCAGATGATTTAATTAGTGTGATGCAGGATGGGCCACAGGAGAAAACCATTCAGTGATTCTGAATGTAAGTTTGAGGAATGATTTTAAAAGGCTACTTTTTCCTTTAAAATTGCTTTTATCTAATCTTGAAAAACGTTTTTGAGCATCTTGATTTTTGAACATCTTGACTTTTGCACCTTGACCTGCCCTATGTGTCTGCCACAGACACCTTTTGATTATCTGAGCTGACACTTCAAAGCCAAGGAATCTATCAAAGGCCTGAATGTATTCACCAACCTCTAACATATAAGCACTATGAATGTAATTTCAGCATGAAATATTCAATACTTGGTTTAAAACCAGAATGATAGATTTCTACAATATATGAATATACAACCAACTGTCAACTTTATAATTAGAATTACTATTCTTTAGTTCCACTCCACTCTCAATTTTCTATCCTTCTACTTTTAGTCACATTATTTGATCCTCAGCTTAGAATTTTCTCTTCCTTCTTTTCTTCAGTCAGGGAAGTTCAGCTGATGGCCATGGTTGACAAAACAGTACAACTTAGCCTTGTGCTCCCCCAGCCAGATGTGAATTAATTTCTCCCTTGTAACTGAGCTTCATTTCCATTATCTCAATGTAATTATTAATTAAATATGGGATTTTTTTTAGTTCTAAAATAGTCTCTAGTGTTGTTCACTGTATTCAAAAGTACATTTTGTACTCTGCTTCCCAAATAATATTAAGATGTAAAATTGCTTAGTGTTAAATAGCAAACCAACAAACAAAAAAGCCTGCACATTGAACACCAGGCTCTGTAACACACCCATCTCTCTGACTACCATAAGACACTTTTCTCCCAAGTGATGTCTTGAATTATAATTTCTTGTATTTTCCACTTTTGAAAACAACCTTTCCTATTCTTAGCATTTGATGAAGTTAAGTGTATGCTTCTCTAATCAGTGTAAGATAGGAACAGAAGAATAATTACATGGCAGAATGAAATAGTCCAGAACTCGAAGAGGGTTTCTTTATGTAGAAGTAGACTAATGAAAATTTTGGAATAAAATATGATATATCACAGGATGTCATGATTAAGGATAGCTTCATAATCAATTAGAAAGATAGAAAGGACACATATTTCCACTGAAAAAATATCATTAATTCAATCCCTAATTCCTTTGGGGAGAAGGTGGACACGGTTTTTCAAATTAATATATAGAAGGAGTAGGCCCAACAAGGTTCTCATTTGGTTATTATTTGCAAAACTTTGTCATGTGTTTTTCTAGAGAAATAATCAGTGAAGCCAGCATGAAGTCAGGGAGCATTACAAATAACTTTAACACAGCACTAGCCAGTTAGCTCAGTGATATGAGCTCCTAAATGGCATTTCTCTCATTGCTTTCACATCAGATGTGTGATAAGTTATCTGCTACATAAACCACCTACGCTGTATTTCTCATGCAGAATTCTTAACACAGAGAGAGCCTAATGCCAGTAATGATTACAAATGGTTATATCAGCCTTACCTTCTCTTCACTACCCCAGGAGGATTTTCACCAGTCAGGCTGATGACTGAAAAGCAAGTCAAGTGTGTTTTTTAAAGAGTAGATATCTAACTTAAAGGTGAATTCTAATCTGACTGGAATCCTTTCAAGGGAGAAAAGCTCCTGAGGGACAAAAAAGCAAGCTAATTGAAAATTTTGCTGTTATACCATATATGAGTGACTAGTATTAGAACTGCAGTTACTACCATTTAACAATTATATATATTAAGCCATCACAGATTCACAGTTTTCTTCCAAGAAGCTGGAATAATCACAAATAAAATATTCTGTTTCTTGCGTAGGACTTCTGCTTCAAGAGAGGCCATTTATATCAGAGTAGAAGTACAGACCTTTAGTCTGAGAAAAAAAGACAGAATAGTAGATATTTAAATTAATAGAGAAATCCAAATTTCTTTCAAGAAAAAGAGAAAACACTACAACTTTAGACATCACCGTGCCTTCATAAAAGTGTGTCAAAATACATGACACACAGAAGGCATGGACAGGAATAATCAATATACACTAATAAACTCAAATTCACTATTTTTGGGATAGTCGTAGTAGAAAGTGTTGAATAAAAACATGCTCTCTCAGACTTCCTTTCCTTCCTTTAAAGCTGCATTGCAAAATTAATCAAGGAAATGTTTGAAAATTTTTATACTGGACAGAACTGTAGTTTTTTCACCAGAGCATGCAAGTTGGGTTTCCAGTTAATATTAGGCTCATCCCCTCTGTCTCCTGGCAGAAATGGTGTCCTGACAAAGAGACCATCTCCTTTTATAATACTGTCATTTGTAAACATAGAAAAGGATGTTATGTTCTAGGTAATTTTGGAACACTTACTTACTTGATTTTAAGTTCTGACATATTACTCTCGCACCTTGAATTGTTCTCAGTATTAAAATACAATATAAAGTTCTAAATGCATGGTCTTCACCTTTTGGAACTAATTTTCATTTTTTTTTAATAGATGATAGCTCATTATTTTAGTCAAATTCTTCACTATTTACATGGAACTTTATTGCAACTCATTTTACTTTGATTAGGTTTTATATAGTATATTCAAACAGATACAGAAGAGAACAGAAACAAGTCAGATCAGAATCATTATCCTCCAACATCTCATCTGGAATTCCATAATGAGCAAATTGCTATTGACAATCTGTTCTTGCTGCACTGCTCCATTATAATATCTTGTCAGTCACATAGTTCACTTACCATAATCTTCCATGCAAGTTTAGATTCCATTCACATCTAATTGAAATAACATACATAACATTTCTGAGAAACTAAATACCTCAAGTTGTCTGACATACCATTACTGGAAACAAACCTTTTTATTTTTTTCTTAACTCCAAAATCAGTTGTAGGGCTCTCTCATTGAAGACAATTTCAAAAGTTCCTGAATCCCAACATAGACATTTTACATATAAATGCTTAACATTACTAGAGATGTAACGCTGACATTGACAAAGAATCTAAGCACTTGTCATTGCAAACTATCTTGTAAAGGTGAAACTTATTATTAAATATGTATTTCAAGAGAGACAAAAAGTTTATGGTTTTTAGGGTATGCCAGAAATCTGTACAAATTTTAAAAAATTAAAAGTGTCTACTAAAATATTCAAAGGACAAAATTAATAATGCTAATGAACAGGAGAGGCAGAAACATGCTGTGCACCTGTTACGGAATTTCTGGTTTTAGACAAGCGTATCCATGTAAGAAGCCCTTTTGCACAAAACTTCAGCCAGAAACTTCTGAACGGGTGTTTGGAGTTGTGAGAAGCTGGCAGCTGGGCAGACTGGATTAGAAATGCAAATTCACAGCTTTTTTTCCCTATCGTCTTTCACTCTTTCTGTGCTTCTTAGACCTCTCCTTGGGCTGAGCCTCTGGTTACGGCTGTTGTTACCTGATCTAATTTGTTGAAGATCAGAGGAGACTGTCAGGATTGCCCACTCTTTCCTCTGCTACAGCAGAGCACATCAGACTTCTTCAGGTTATCCCCGTACCTAGCCATGTAGTTTGTAGTTCACAAAGCAATCTTGAATAAGTGTCTATGACAGTTAGCACGACTTTGAAAGAATGCTCCACCATGGTCTTTGGTTCAGCACAGCATCTTCTGTCTCCAAAATAAAGGCATGATGGACCTATTTCACTTCTCACAACCAGTTTCACTTTAAGCAAAACTTTTGATGCAGGTGAGCTTCTGCAGTAAGGGCAGAATACCTTTTCCTATATTCCCAGTACACTTCATGGGTTAAAAATTGTCTTAAACAGGTGTCATTCTCCTCCAGTTTTATTGTTGTCATTTTTAATTCGTGATTATAACTTGTCTTTTTGCATTTAAAATCAAAGTTAATTACTGAAGGTTGTCATGTAGGTTTGTGACAATTTAACAAATATAAAGTCCTTCCATGAAGCAAAAGAAAGAATGGACTGCACTTGTATTTGTCTTTTTCCATTCTCATTTAAAATCTTTGTCAGGTAATCTGTTGTTTTACAATTAAAAAAAAAAATAGAAGAAAAGGAGGGAGAAAGATTAATTTACTGTTTTAATAAAAGCAGCTTAATATATATTCATTCTAACTTAAAGGTGGCTGTCACCATCCTGTATGAGATGCATCTTACTCATTGTAGTTTCCATTTTAAATGTTGGTTTGTTTGCTTGCTTAGCATTTTGCTGGTTTACATTTGAATTTGTTTTATTTTGTTTCTAAATTATGTATTATACACCATGACAGGACTGATATGTGAATGATATTGTCCTGGTTTGAAGGACAGGTGTCTGCTAAGGAAGGCAGGGGACCTCCCTTGGAATGGAAAAAATGTAAACCCTTTCCCTCCGAATTATCGTAATTCTGAA
>VZTR01020142.1:115082-127706 GCA_013400775.1 Chaetops frenatus | reverse complement strand
CAGAGCAGCACCAGAGCAGCGGCGGGGACGGGGCAGCGGCAACCCAGCCTCCAGCAGGGCAGGGAGAGGCGAACTCAGGGGTGCTGGGTGCCCACACAGATGGTGACAGGTCCTGGTTCTGGACAGAGACTCCTTCCTCAGCAGAAGAAACAGCTTCTGCAGAGGTCCAGCAGCAGCTCCCAAAACATTCTCCCTGGCAGTCCAGAGCGAGACTGCCAGTCTCCTCCTCCAGCCAAACCTTTTTGCCTGCCCCAAACTCCAAGGTACCCCCACCCTCCTGAAAGAAAAAGACTCTCCCAGCTTCACAAATACCTGCTCCCCTCAGCTCAATCACTTCTTTTGTTCCCCTTAAGTACCCGGCCATTATGGTCCCTTAGCAACTGATGGGCAAAAAATTCCACAGGTGAAGAGAAACAAAAGGGAGGAACACCCAAACCCCAACAGATACGAAGCTGAGTCAGGGGACATTTAGGTCAGACATTAGGAAAAGATTCTTCCCCTGGAGGGTGGCTGGGCACTGGAACAGGGTCTCTAAGGAAGTGGTCACAACACAAAGCCTGACAGAGTTCAAGTGTTTGGACAATGCTCTTGGGCACACGGTGTGACACTTGGGGTGCAGGGCCAGGCTTTGGACTTCGGTGATCCCTTTGGGTCCCTTCCAAGTCAGGATATTCTGGGTTTGGTTCTATGGTTCTACACTATAAGGGAAGAAAAAAAAAGCCATTTTTCTCACTTGAGAGTCATGACAAACCTAAGTAGAAAGATGAATAGAAAATCTGAAAATATCTGAAAATTAGCTCCTGCTAAGACACTGAAATATATAACACCAGTGTCAACCTTTAAAAATTATAGTAGGCACTGAGGGTAAACATTCAAAATTTGGATGGTATATATATTCATATACTTCTTTAAGTATATGAATATGTAGTGATCTCTTAATTTCTGAGGTATGAAATAGTCCAATAGCTGAAACTAATGATTTTTAAATCTCATAAAACTTATGCTTTCGTGAAGAATGAATTGAAAATGTACCCTTCACCTGTAGATAGGGACAAATGGGAGTCTCATGGTAAACCTAAGAATTGTTTCTAATCATGTGTTCCAATCAATTTTGACATGGTTATTTGTATTTTCTGGATAGCATCAAGTATTTTCTGTGGAAACAATCCCAATGAATTTAAGTGTTGATCTTTTTACACATATTTGTATGCATGCATAAGGTTAGTCTTTGAAAGTAGATGATTGAAACACTGCTAAACCTGATTTCTCACTCTATAATGCATTGCAGTTTTTCAATCTGCATTTTTTCAGCCCTAGAGAATAGATCGCAAGCAAAATACACATTTCAATGTTCCTCTTTCTTTGGTCATTCAAAAATTAAATATTGCCTATTTCTACTTATAAAAAATGTAAATATAAAATATTTCTACTTAAAAATAATTTAAAAGAGCCAGAAAAATGTGACTCTTTTATTAGTCAAACAATTTCAGAAAATACTATCCATAACCATAGTGTGTAGATGAAAAAAAGGGAAAATATGGTAATTTTCTGACAAAGATAATTTTCAGACTGGATCCTCTTTATTTTTTCCCCTAATCTAGAAATAATAGCGACAATTTAGACCAAGCTTTGATGTTCAGAAGTGTCAATATCTTAGCTGTTAAGACGGCTGATAGTTTAATGCCTTTGGCTTATTGTCTTTAATTTCAGAAATACTCATCTTCTCACTGTATAATGAGATCTCCCCCTCTATTAAAAATAGTACAAACTAGCCTGTCTGTTAATCTGAAGATAAACCCTTAGGTGAATAAAACATGATATAGAAAGTGCTATAATGTGATGGGTATCAAAAACCACTTCAGGAAAAGTTTCAGACAGAAAATGAGAGCTTGTGAACTACTCTACAGCATGAAAGCTGTTACTTAAAATTTTACCTTTGTGCCCTCCCCTTCATAAACTTAAAATTGCTTCACACTGTGAAAAGTTGTGGCAATTAATCAAAAATAATTAATATCATGTCAGATAATTGCCAGCAAGTAGGGGACTGTAAGTGCTACCACCTGCAAGACACATGGAAAGACTGGAGTGGGGAAAGGAGGTGGGCTTGTTTGGTTTTAGTCTATTACAGTCTCCTTTAAAAAAACTAATCTGAAAAAATATGCTGCATTTAATTCTTAAGTACAATTTTAAAAACTAAATCTCTATTTATTTAATATGGCTGTATAACATATAAACTAAGCTTACTTAATGTAATTTTTTGTAACTGTTGGAACCAGAACACTCATTTTTAGTTTGCATTGTCTTGAGAATATGATCACAATGAAATAGTAAAATTTTTGTCCTTTTAATAAAGAAACTTCTAAAACTGAAAGTAGATGAGAAATTTGTTTTTTGAGATATCTAGCTTAATTTGAGAGGGGAAGGGTTAATGCTGACAATGAAAAAGATGCTTAACAAGGTCAGAGTAGCCATTTTTTTCCTTCCTTCTATTTTAATTTTTGTGTGAAGTCATCTTTGCATGGTATAGGACCCATGAACCATTTCATGCAATACTAGAAAAACAGAACAACTTAGAATAAATTATAGAAAAAGTTTACCCATAAAGCAACTGGAGTTCTAAATACAAATAGACTTTTATTCATTTAACTATTTTATACTTTATGGTCTTAAATTCACTCTTACCTTGAACTAGTAACGTTTGTGTTATATAAGTATTGACTTTTTTTTAAAAGAATTGAATATAACAACTTTGACAATTTTTATATAATTTTAAAAAATCCTATGAATATTATATTTATGATTTTCCTTTTGTATTCATGTCTCTTTTGCAGCAGTCTTTATTATTTGGTTTATTTCAGTTCTAATTTTGAAAATCTGGACAATTTGACGAGTCATCATATCCATTATAATTTTAAAAAGTTACTGAAGAGTAATATAGTTTCTCTAACTAATGGTATAATTGAACATGATTCTGTTCTTATGCATAATATTTTTAAATTTTTTTATAGTCTGCAGAAGCATATAATTCCTGTTTTAAAAGAACCATATGTTCTAACCATATGGGACACTTCAGCAATTTAATCCAGCTCTGTAAAAAAAACTATCCTAATCCTAATCCAGCTAAAAAACTTCTGAAAAAAGTAAAGAACAGTTGCCTACAAAGTAGTAATAAGGCTTAATCATTTCCAAAATAACTAACAATACTACTTCTAGGAGGGAGCCTGAGGACTTTTCACCAAAATTTTCTAAATGAGATAATAAAGTACATAATTATATGTCTAAATAAATGTTCTGATTTCCAGGTTTTCTGTCCATGAAATGCCGAATAGAGAACCGCTTCTGCTGGAATAAAAAAGGATTGAGTGGCTCTCATATCTGGTTAAAAAGAAATAATTTTTGCAATTCCTTAATGGAGTAGTAATTTTGACTTCCTTTTTCTACATATGCCTCATTATGATAACTTTTTACATATTCATTATAGTGATTAAGGATGCACCAAATATGTGACTTCCATAACAGATTCCTTATTCAAGAGGGTGGAAATGAGTCTATTCATCATTTCTACCAAAATATACAAAAATGAAAAGGAAAGGGATTTCTTTAAACATTGTTCAGGGTTTAGTTTTGTTCCTTTCATTTTCTTCTTGAAACTTCAAGTTATAATGTTTTCATGAACTGAAATATGGCCTATTTTAAAGGGCAATGAATCATCCTGTAACTGGCAAAAGTTCTCTCATCTTTGGAAGGCTCAGACAGTTTACGTACAAAGAAGGAAGGCAAATCTCCACATGTTTTAGTATTTGAGGCAGGAAGAAATTGCATCTTGACCATGATTACTGAAACTGAAGGAAATAAATACATCCTTTAAATGCAGTTCAAGTGTACTTCTATATTGTAGTGTCACTTCTGCAAAAGAAGTTAACACATTAAATGATATGACAAATGGGTTCTGAGTCTTTTTGAGGAGCTCTTACTTCTGGGGGTTAGTCCTTTACACAAGCTTTCATAACTCTTCATATTTTTCCCTAGCATGAAAGTATCTCCAGCAGTCTTTTTCTATCCATGGTATTCAGTATGATCTATTAATTTATCATTTGAAACAAATGCACAATAGTATCAGATTTACAATGTTCTGAGCAATGACCGAGCACTAATCTACAGACAGTCCAAAGAATTTTGGTGTATACTAATCCTTTACAATAACATTTTTGCTTTTCTTTTTTTTTTTTTTTTTAATCATTTTGTATAGCTGGACATGAAACTTTCATTCATATCTGACTTTATTAGCTATTTAACACACAACAGCCAGACGAACTACTTGGAGGGTATGTTGTGTATATGTGTGTGTGTGTGTATATCAAAGTGATTTTTATTGTAGGAATTAGATACAACACACACTCCTCATGTTCTGCTATAACAACTAGGTGAGAAATGACATGATTCTTTTACCACACGTTCCATGCAATAAACCTTAATTTCAAGCAAATGCAAGCTATAAAGTTCTATTGATGGGCTTTCCAGATGCTGCCAGTTGTACCAGTTTAATAGATACCTTTCTTTTTTCAATACACTTGATTTTTATGCTTTGACATATATCTTTAACAGAAATGCCTGCCAAGTAACCAGCAGGGTGCAGATGATAAACCCTGATGTATCCTTTTACTACACCTTAGATGCCATAAACTATATACAGAGATCAACTGATATATACAGCACTTACTATATATAACATTGTAGCAGGGTGCTGCTGATAGGCTTTTATAAATAAAGAACTCTAGATATTTTCTAAGTGCAAAGGTCAACAGATTAATACACTGTAGGTTTGTATTCTGTAGTTGGCATGTGTTTGCAGCTTGGCATATACTCTTCTTTAAAGATGTCAAATGATACCACAAGGTTCACAATAAAATACAAGAATATGGGAAACTGGGTCTTCTGGGAAAGGGGTTTTCATTTTGAATAAGTATTTTTTCTTTTAATAGGAAGAAAAATTGTATTAAAAGAAGCCGAAAACAGAACAATTTATACCATACAGCGGCCTCACACACACAAATTTTGAAGTCTTTAGAATAATTTTCTTTATTTTGTTTAAACTACACATTAAATGCTAACAAAGGAAATGGAAACGGAAACCTTACACATTGCTATATTTGTTTTGTAGTCAGGCAGAAATCTTTGGCCATGTTTGATGGAGCAAAACATTCAGACAATGTCACAAATATAGAATGTCAATTCTGTATATATGTTCTTACTTAGAAATGGGAGTTACAGGTTACAAATGAACTTTTTTTCATTTTGTTAACCAACCCCATATACAGGTGAGTTTCCCACAAAAGGAATATGGTCAAAACCTAGTCCTAAACACAATCAGTATCTTCATACATTATTATAAAGAGCATCATAAATGTTCTGGTAGCTGGGATTGAAGAACCCTCACCAAATTTGCTAATGACATTAAACTGGGTCACGAGGACGTGTCAGAAGGTTGAGCCATCTTACAGAAAGACATGGACAAGGTGGAAGAGTGGACAAACCAAACTCTGTGAAGCTTAAGAAATATTCCCAGAACTAGTAAGAAGACTTTACTAAGAGACTGATGGTAACTGTGCTTGATTCACATCCAACACTACCGTCAATCAACAATTCTAACATTCTAAAAGACTTGTAGTTGCTGCAAACAAATTGCAGCTACAACACTGTTGTCATAGCTGTGTTAGAACTACACCACAAAACTCTCTTTTGCCCCACCTTCCCCACTTTGAACATTTCTTTTATGTTATTCTTGTGACTTAAATAAGGTCTTTGGGTTATCCATATTGTTTCTAACTTTCTCCCCATAAAATTCATTTTAAAATCTTCTGATCCCATTTTGGGCTTCTCTTTGTCCTCTCGCAGTTATCTATATTGAAGCAATCATCTTCAGATATCACAAATTGAATTTGCATGAGGAAGACCTGGAGAAAAACACTTGTCATCATTGACCAAATGGCAAGTACCTGCAAGAAGAAGGATTAAACCAAAAATTTAAGCTGAGGTAAATACTACAAATAAACAAGACCAAAAAAACTTATACCACAGAACAACTGCTTGGGAAAATGCTCACTTGAGGTCTGAACAAATGATCACAACTGTAGAAGAAACATGTTGGCAGATCAAATCAAAATTCACCATATATGGCTTGTTACCAAGATGATTTTACAACAAAAATCACAAATGAGACCCTTTTGTTGGAGAGCAATGCAAATTCTTTGATTCTTAAAATTATTTATCTTTTGCCGTTTTTACTAGCATTTGTTAGGGCAGTGAGCGTGGTGTAACCGTCAGTAGTACTTTCTTATAGATTAAATCAAAATGCAACAATATGAGCTACAACTATATCTTTATCTTTTTCTATTCTGTTTAGGAAAAAAAATTATGCATAAAAAATGTGAAACACACCACACCAGATACAATGTTTTTCCTCTTGTATTATCTGTATATGTGTTATACATACCCCTGTACACAAGGGAATTCCAGACAAAGCTTAGTGTCTGAGCAATAGCTTTTAAAGCATGGGGGAGTTGAATATTACATTGCATAGCTCATAATAGTATTTATAATGTAATAACTTATGATTATGTGCGTATTTTTTATACAGAAATTCATGTTTCACATTATATAACATAAACATATTTACTATAATAGTGACCAAAATTATTTGTGGAAATTTATACCATCTACTGGAAGAGCATTAGCTAGCTGGAAATCACTTACTAAGTAGTCTAACAAGAATGACACTTCGTGTTTCTCTAACTCATGGTTATCACAAAATACTCATTGCTGTGCTGAAGAATCTTGACACTTGTATTTAGAAAAACATGTGAGATTCATGATGGACTTTATTTTAAAAAAGATCTTCGATAACTCAAAGTAATTTGCTTTCTCAAAATCCCAAAAGAAGTATTTTACAAAGCAAAAACTAAATCTAGATTTTTTTTAAGCCCAAGTGTCTGGATTTAGCCCCAAGATCTGTTATATTCAAATCATTGACTTTCCATGTATTATTTCTTTTGGGGTTGTAGCAGTATATTACTTTTAAATTGGACATTTAGACCCTTACCAAGCATGCCAGAGGTGTTGCTAATGCATCTGACATTTGTCCTTATTACAATCAGTTCAACGCTGGTGCTTTCTGACTTTAAAGACTTCACTGTTCCTTGCACCAGTGCCAACTTCGTGTGCTTGTACAACACTCCATCACACTTATCTGTGCTCATATATGTTAGAGATTATCTTCAGCTCTACTATACCATATGTGGCCTACACATGATATACTCTAATTATTGTGGCAGTTTAATTTTCTTTTCTACAGCAGTTTAAATTTTAGCAAAAGTATGGTTTCAAATATCTTAAAAAAAAAAAAAGGAAATGAAGAAAGAAACACCACCTTGCAAGTATTTTACAGACTTTTAAGTAATTTATTACCATGCTGTATAAATAATTATTCCTTCCTCATAAATACTCATTTCTAATATGTGGCATTATAAAGATATTGAACTAAATATAGCTATTGTATAGTAAGAACATATATGTATAGTGAAATATAATATAATAGGACATTTATAGTAAGAATATATATAGCAAGAAACTGGATTAATGACTGAGAAAATCAAACACAATTTTAGGGCAGCAAGCCACTTAAGGAAAAAATTTATGTGTGATAGGCCAAAGAACCATAACCAAGTCACACGTAGGGTAAAAAATGAAACTTTCTTGCCAGTTTTGAAACTAATTTGCATGATTTGAAGGCAAGATGGTAGTCCTTTTACTCAGCTTGCTGATTCAGGGAAGAAAAATCCCTCTCCTGCTCCACCCCTCCCAGCAGCAGCTGTAGAAGATCATTGATACATCAGTCACAGACTTTGTTGTAATCTTTGAGGGATAACTATCAAACTTTTATGAATGAAATTGAAGATTATTTATTCCCATATATTACCACACTAAATGACAGGGTTGGATGTGACAAAAGGAGATTTTAACAGTATCTAGACAATTAATCAAGGTGATCACTTGCACAGTTCTAAACTTGCCCAAATTAAAAGCAAATAGCAAATATATCTTCTGCTGTAGTCTATAGCTTTAAATACGCACACAGATCGGTATGGAATTGTGTTATACCTCCAAGCCCCTGAGCACTCTCATTCCTGGAGAAATCCACCTAGAAATTTTGCTTGCTGACATAATATGACTTCTTCCATGGACTATGGCCAATGCAGGCTATCCCTGTGAAACTGCTCTCAATTTCTCTTGACCTTCCACTGGAGGCTGGAAATTTTATCCTGTAATTATTCCTATCAACATTACCAAGTGTAAGAGACCAAATGATATCTAGGACATGCTTCACTGAACATATGGGTCATGTAACTTTACCATCGAGGATTTCAAAGTAGAATAGGTAAGAACTTTATGCACAGAGCACTTCAAGAACTGAAATCAGTCTGTGGATTTACAGAAAAAGAGATGCCACTGGCAAGAACCACACTTAGATTTCCAGTTCCTTTGATTTCAGTGGGATTTAGGATTGTAAAAAGCTTTGTATATCTGAGTAAAAATTCTCCTGAGCCCATCCAATGGAGAATTTAGAGCTTTTCAATTACGTTGAATCAGATAAAGATTCCTTTGTCCTTTCAAAAGTGTCGCTGTATTTTCCCTGAAATGTAGAGTACACAGCATGATGGTTGTTTTTATCTCTTTCTCTGATGAAATGGACTTTATCACACACAAGATAATATTTTTGGCACAAGAAGGAAGCAAGCTCTTTATGCAGAACAAAATGAATCAACTGAACATATATTAATTACACAGTCAGAAGTTATTTCTTCATTTACAATTCATGAATATATTTTACAACATTTGTAACCTAACTAAAATTGCATGATACTGATCTGCATTCACCAAACATTTTTAAACAAACATATATACATAGACAGCAGTTTCTCTGTCAGCATTATGGCTTCATAGCCTAGGGGTTATTTACAACACTTCCAACAACGTTTTTATTCTGCTCTTTAACACCTATTAGCTTTAAGTTGTGCTTACTAAACCTAGAACTGGAAATTCAAATATGTAGCAAAGTCTTGGGATGACAGTATGTTGCAATTACAATTGCAACTTACACTTGTTTTCATATGCTACATATAAGTCACACTGTAATAGTAGATCTTGCTGTCTGAACTGCTATTTCATATGTAGCTGTAAACAAATATAGAGTGGCAAAAGGTCCAGACAACTTTGTTAGTGTAAGCTACAAAGTCTGTCCCATTATGTACATTTTTTTGAACCATAGTGACCTGACATAATAATCTCACACTTGAATTGTAAAAATCTCTTATTTATCCTCCATTGTCATTTTGCTTTTAGCAGGTGAAAGCATGGCAAATTCTGCAACTCTGCGTGAGGCACACAACTGTAGAGTCATATCAGTTTCAGCTGGGATAGCTGTCATGGTGCTATGCCTTGGATAATTCACGGATGGTTTAGTTATCACTGAGTAGCTCCTAAATAGCTTCAAGGCCTTCTCTCTTTCTTGCATTGTCCCAGTCAGCAGGCTGGGGATGCACAAGGAGTTGAGAGGGAACTGGGGTTAAAACACAAGAGAGTTCCTTGAAAGCCTTGTTTTTAACAAAAATAAATAAGTAAATTTTAATCTGAGAGAAGAAAAAGTATATACTTCCAATGTAATATGACTTTAAAGATCCAGAATACTTCCACATGCTTAACTGGGTTCCATGCTTTTGTTCTTCCTGCTTCATGGAAATTACCTCTATGAAACTTGGTATTTACTATGAACCATATAATACAGCTTTTGAACTCAGTTTATTATTAAATTTCCAGAAATCCTATTTATTCAAATGATTTCACAAGCATAAATGCCTTCAAGTATTTGACTCTACCCTTACTATGCACATGGGCATTTGAAAACTCAGCTTTTAAAGCTTCACGTAGAAAGACATCAACACAGCCAACATTATTTTCTTCCATCCCAAGAGAGACATAATGGCTTTTTTTGCCTCTAAGTAGGTCTCATGAGCAACAATGCAATCAAAATATTTTATTTAAACAGCAAACACTGTATCTCTGATTAATAAGCACAGAATTACACTGACAAGGTCAAAACAAAATGAAACCTACATAATTTGTTGAAACTGTGACTGGTAGATGCTACAGCCTGAAATTTCTTGAGATACCACATAAGAAGTTTCAGTTTCATTGCTTGAGTGGACCTGATCCAAGTCAGCAGGGGAGAAATTAATCTTACCTAACCACAGGCATCTTGCCTCTGGATGTTAAGTATAACTGAGTTAGTCTCCTTAGACTGAGATTCTGCTCACCAGAAAGATAACACCACAGCCTCTGATTCACCTATTTTAGATATCTTTTTCAGAATGAGATTAAATCCTCAATTTTTTTTGTAGTACATAAAACAAGATTCATAGTAAATAAAGGGAATATAAACAGATAGCAAAGATCTATATTTAAGCAGCAGATAACTTCTACTCACATAATCCCTGAATATTTACACTACATGGAGTTTTAGGCTTGGTACTATTAAACTCCCTTTCAGTTAAATTTTAGACATGACCATAATAGATATGATTATATGACATAAGTACCATATGGCAAACAAGTTCTCTAAAGAATGGGCATAAGGAAAACGGAAACATTTTAGGAGACACAGCTATAACATATCCTTGTTGGCAAGGCACTCTGGGGCAGCAGATGTGAATGTCAGGGTTATAAACAGTAGGGGAGGAAACAGTTTAAAGCAAAGAGATAGAACCAAGATAAGAGATGACTATGTCTTTACAGACCTTGCCCCACAGAAAGGCACAAGGCTTTCTTATTTCCTAGTTAATTTCTATTTGGATTGGCATCTAGAAGATGGAATAACAATTTGTCATTAATTTTATAAATAGGTAGAGTACAAATAAACCGTTTAGTTTAAGTCCAGAAATGTTCTCTCACTTTCTCTCATTAGAATGACAAAATTACTGACAAAAAGGTGACAAAATATATGTGCAGTATCTAGTTAGAGTAAGGACCATGTTAGGCATCCTTTTCTCCTGAACAGTAACATTTTCTTCCTTTCTAAGAAAGATTCATTTAACTCATTAGTACAAATGTACAGGATAGTGCCAGACATGTTCTGTCACTGCAAAGCAGTTCCAGAGAGTCTAGAAATGCAAGGTTCAAGAGAGCCATTGAGCTACTTCCTCTACACAAAAAGAAAGGGTGACCTTATGAATAGCAAATTGAAAGTCTTTTATTTCTAATGTCAATTTAGTGACTTAAATGTTTCATTTTACCGCAAAAAATACAACTCAGTGTAATTCTATGACATGCTATGAAACAAAACCTAAGTTTTTTTAAATATGTAAGCATTTTCAGTGAGAACGGGGAACTTGAAAAGGGTTAAATATGAAAAATGACCTGACATCAGCAAGTGCTTTTCTTCATTTGAAACTGCCAAGGCTCACTTAATCACCATATTAAAAGAGTTCATGTCATAGTAGGACACTTTTACGTTTTGTGAACATAATGAAGTGTTCTTATCTTTGAAGTACATCAGAGTTTTCTGATTGAGAATAGAAGTTTTTTCTGTACTATCCTCTACTGTGGAGACATAGAAATTTAAGGCAGAGTATAATGTTATCCTGTGTGAATGTTCAGGCTGAATTGACAGATTGATAATTGGTGAAGATGGAACCAACCTTCATGTTCAAAATCCTGCATTAATAAGCAAAAATGTTTGATGTATCATCAATGTTATGAGCTAAAGAACAGTTTCAATTTAAGTGGCTCCCCTGAACGCTCAGCCAGTTTGCACTTAAGATACATGAGCGAATTTTCTCAGAAGTGGTGAATGTGAAATATTCATAGTGGGGCAAAAGTAAAACCATAATAGCCTTTGCCCTCATTTGGATTGCTTTCTGCTTTTTTGCCCAGTGATATCTGCAATCATAAAATGAACAATTATTTCTCTCCTTGCATCCGGTCCCTGAAAGCACGGTTCCAGCTCCCTACCAGCATAATTTTCATTAAATTGTCACCTTTTGGCCAGGCTGATCCTAATGACACCAACAAGTTTTTTGATCAGCCTCTCCAGGGATCTTCACCCCAGTCCATGGGCACAGCAACCTCTCCAGCCTGACCCATCCCATCACTGTCACTTCAGGAGAATGAGGGAGCAGCTGGCAGGTATCACCATGCAATCATTCCTGCTGAACCAACCCCAGCACTGAGGCGTCCCCCCTCACACGCCCCTGCTCCTTTGCCCTCATCCTGGGCTGCCCTAGCTGGGGACCAACACTCTCCTTCTTCACTGCCAAGTGAGATCCTTGTGTTCCCTGTGCAAAGGGGTGTCCTAGGCTGACTGCATGATGCTTTTATCCACATTTGTCTATTTAGTCCAGAAATAAGGTTTGCACCTTTAAGGTTGGATCTGAGAGCAAGTGGTGAAACATCTGAGACAGTTGTTTTCAAAACATAGAGACAACACCCTCAGTGCTCACTTCTCTTGGATTCTGCGTGTTGTCTGCCCAGAAAAGCGGAGAGCTCTCTGTGGTTTTTTTTCTTTTTTTTCTT
>VZTR01020142.1:91428-114963 GCA_013400775.1 Chaetops frenatus | reverse complement strand
AACAGTTTAAAGCAAAGAGATAGAACCAAGATAAGAGATGACTATGTCTTTACAGACCTTGCCCCACAGAAAGGCACAAGGCTTTCTTATTTCCTAGTTAATTTCTATTTGGATTGGCATCTAGAAGATGGAATAACAATTTGTCATTAATTTTATAAATAGGTAGAGTACAAATAAACCGTTTAGTTTAAGTCCAGAAATGTTCTCTCACTTTCTCTCATTAGAATGACAAAATTACTGACAAAAAGGTGACAAAATATATGTGCAGTATCTAGTTAGAGTAAGGACCATGTTAGGCATCCTTTTCTCCTGAACAGTAACATTTTCTTCCTTTCTAAGAAAGATTCATTTAACTCATTAGTACAAATGTACAGGATAGTGCCAGACATGTTCTGTCACTGCAAAGCAGTTCCAGAGAGTCTAGAAATGCAAGGTTCAAGAGAGCCATTGAGCTACTTCCTCTACACAAAAAGAAAGGGTGACCTTATGAATAGCAAATTGAAAGTCTTTTATTTCTAATGTCAATTTAGTGACTTAAATGTTTCATTTTACCGCAAAAAATACAACTCAGTGTAATTCTATGACATGCTATGAAACAAAACCTAAGTTTTTTTAAATATGTAAGCATTTTCAGTGAGAACGGGGAACTTGAAAAGGGTTAAATATGAAAAATGACCTGACATCAGCAAGTGCTTTTCTTCATTTGAAACTGCCAAGGCTCACTTAATCACCATATTAAAAGAGTTCATGTCATAGTAGGACACTTTTACGTTTTGTGAACATAATGAAGTGTTCTTATCTTTGAAGTACATCAGAGTTTTCTGATTGAGAATAGAAGTTTTTTCTGTACTATCCTCTACTGTGGAGACATAGAAATTTAAGGCAGAGTATAATGTTATCCTGTGTGAATGTTCAGGCTGAATTGACAGATTGATAATTGGTGAAGATGGAACCAACCTTCATGTTCAAAATCCTGCATTAATAAGCAAAAATGTTTGATGTATCATCAATGTTATGAGCTAAAGAACAGTTTCAATTTAAGTGGCTCCCCTGAACGCTCAGCCAGTTTGCACTTAAGATACATGAGCGAATTTTCTCAGAAGTGGTGAATGTGAAATATTCATAGTGGGGCAAAAGTAAAACCATAATAGCCTTTGCCCTCATTTGGATTGCTTTCTGCTTTTTTGCCCAGTGATATCTGCAATCATAAAATGAACAATTATTTCTCTCCTTGCATCCGGTCCCTGAAAGCACGGTTCCAGCTCCCTACCAGCATAATTTTCATTAAATTGTCACCTTTTGGCCAGGCTGATCCTAATGACACCAACAAGTTTTTTGATCAGCCTCTCCAGGGATCTTCACCCCAGTCCATGGGCACAGCAACCTCTCCAGCCTGACCCATCCCATCACTGTCACTTCAGGAGAATGAGGGAGCAGCTGGCAGGTATCACCATGCAATCATTCCTGCTGAACCAACCCCAGCACTGAGGCGTCCCCCCTCACACGCCCCTGCTCCTTTGCCCTCATCCTGGGCTGCCCTAGCTGGGGACCAACACTCTCCTTCTTCACTGCCAAGTGAGATCCTTGTGTTCCCTGTGCAAAGGGGAGTCCTAGGCTGACTGCATGATGCTTTTATCCACATTTGTCTATTTAGTCCAGAAATAAGATTTGCACCTTTAAGGTTGGATCTGAGAGCAAGTGGTGAAACATCTGAGACAGTTGTTTTCAAAACATAGAGACAACACCCTCAGTGCTCACTTCTCTTGGATTCTGCGTGTTGTCTGCCCAGAAAAGCGGAGAGCTCTCTGTGGTTTTTTTTCTTTTTTTTNTTAGCTGAAGCCAAAGTTTTTTGGGACTGTTCTGATATTGTTCAATCTGGGGACACCAGGACAATCGCTTGATGAAAGGACCCCTTTTGGAGGTTTTCTCCCAAATTTGTCCTAAACCAGGACAAGGGGTTATCCAGAAACTAAGGATAAAACCTTAAGATCCTCTTGGGGCCATTTTCCCCACCACAGTCACCCAGTGCTACTGCTGCCTTGTATGAGCAGTGACCTGGCTGTGCCATCACCCAGCCATGCCTGCTATGGAGACACCTGCTGAATGCAGCAGCTCTCCTCCACCTGAGGATTGTAACCCAGGAATGTAATTGCACGTTGGCCACACCAAATGTGATGATCTTCCGTTGTACCACGTCCTCACTCAATCACCACAGCCTAAAGATCCTTCATCTGACTCCAGCCCCATAAGATGCAGCCCTGACCTGCCCAGGCCCCACAGCCATGCCTAGGCCCCTGTTGCTGCCTCAGCAGAACAAGCCTTGCCTGAACCAGTGCACCCACAGGAGCACAGCAACATGGCTGATGGATTTAGGAGAGGGGAAGAAACCCTGCTGCCCACTGCCTGCATAACTGCCCAGTGCCCTGATCCCAGGAGATGAGGTTTCCTTCAGGCTCATCTCTGTGCCTTGATACATCCTGAATTGGTGCTCTTAGAAGTACCTCAACAACAGCCTAGCACTGAGGCTGATATGTGTCTTTTCCTCTCCTGCTGGACCCCATATATTTTATCAAAAAGAACCATGGGGATCTTAGCCTGAGAGAAGATTACAGATATGTCAGTGAGGAGCCAGAATCCCTTCCCTCTCCTCCTGGAGCTCTCTGAACGTCTTCAGAGGCTTGGCCAAATTATCCAAGCTGAAGATCTGAAGATATTGCTATTTGCTTCAAGTCTGGCAAGGGAGCGAGCAAAAACCTGCTTTCTGGCTCGAGCATGGACACTGCAAGTATCCTGGTGTGCTACTTGGTCTCCTCAAAGCTCCATCCACCTTCCAGCACTTTTCCAGCACACTGATTTCACTGCAGAACAGACATCCTTGCAGGGAAATACAATGACCTGGTGTCTGCAGACCTGTTTTCTAGGAAAGCTCATCCCTCTAGGAAGCACTCACAGCTCCACAGATCCCTTACCTTGTCCTGCTCCATGATTCCTGCTGCTAAGGCCTCACAGGCAGCATCACCTTGTTCACAGGTGGAAACTGGAAGGTGCTTATGGGGAGTTACATTCAAACCCAGCACCTGTGAGCTGTGAGGACACACCTTGCTGGCAGCAAAACTTGTTGGCAGGGCCTCAAGGGCAGCACCAGGATTAACTGTCCCTGCCAAGTCTGCCAGGGCTCTCCTACCTTGCTCACAGCCCCAGACCTCATCTCAGCTCTGGGCAGGATTGTTCTGTTTTAACAGTACTGATTAGCTGATATTGTCAGTAGACAAAACAAACACATAAGATGAGCAGAAATGCCTGGATTTTTAATGTTAATTTCCAGGATTTTTTTTAAGACAGGTTTTATTCTAAGCTCCTTTTTATGCCAGAAAATATTATTCACTGCTGCAATACTATGCCACAAACAATATTAAAGCCTTTGTAAAAATGTTTTACTTGCAATATACTCAGTACTAGGTAATAGCTAATAAAAAAAAATAATAGTTCTCAATTTGCCATAACAGAAAATACTGGCAATAAAATAGAAACCACAGAGAATGTCACTCTTATATTGAATTTTCCCCTTCAATACAAATTTTAAGCTGTTTTTGCAAGATTGAATGTCTTTATGTTCTCCATCTCTAGAACTTCTAATTGTTTGCAGTTGAGGCTGTCTTAAAGTGGTTAGTAGTAAAGTGCCTACTTCATCACTACTAAACTCAGTACACAAGCTGTTCTCAACTTTATGAGATCCTTTTATTTCCTGTAATATTTGGTGTGGAGGAAGAGAGAGAGGAAGCTAGAGGGATGTTCAACAGAGGTCTTTTGTAGTTGGTAAAGAAATGTGTAATGATCTAGACTGTGCCTTCTCAATATTTTCAGCCTGGGCCAGTTCAGAGCATCATTGCTTCCCAGCAGTGAAAACTACAGGGAGAGATTGTAGAAATTGCCTGCAGGCACTTTAGGAGTCACAGTCTCTTGTACAGGATATAACTGTCTTATTTTTCAGAACAAGAACTGGGGTGAATCCTGTCCTTATCCATTCAGGTGGATTCAGTTCTCAATAGTGCCCTCTCTACAGGAAATTGCCTAATTATATTTCCTGAAGACAAAATAATGTTGTGCAAATCACAACACTAGAACAACTGAAATAGGATTATAAAAATTGTAAAGGGCTGTAATACAACTTAGGAAAGTGCAAAGCTTGAAACTCCCTTTGTGCTCTGCAGAAACATGTACTAACTTAGGGAAGGGAAAGATAAGTAGGAGAAAACCCGGTTTAGTTGTTTCAGCAGATTGTACCAAATATTCATCAAATTTCAATGATTTCCTCTAATTCCAAGGAACCTCCACTGTGTATTGTCACAGGTTAAGCACATGCTTTCCCAGCAGGGCTGAGCAACCCAGCAGGCAGATATGCTGCAGTGAACAGGGCCATGAAGGAAGGTGAATCTACCTGAGCCTTTTTTTTTTTTTTGGTGAGAAGAAGAGGCAATATTTTAAAACATACCACCCTTCAGTCCTCCTGTTGGCTGACACAGTTGTTTTACCAGCTGGGCAGCCCTTTTAAGGTAACTGCTATTAGGTACTCAGTCTTACTTCTCAGGTTACCACAAATGACACCAATTTCCTTCCTCTTAAATTAGTCACTTCGGGAACTACTATGATATTTTTACAGACTGAAAGTTTTTCCATTGTGGCAAAATGCCCTATAAAAATTATCTCATCTTCTAAACAACAAATTTAATGCAAAAAATTTAATCACCTGCCCTAAAAGGAAAAAATACAGTAACAAGCTGTATGCCAGCATTCAGGGCAAGTACAAGCTGAGGCATAGCATATGCAGGTTTCTCTAACATTCAAAAGCATGAAAATATTCCACTTTATTTTTTTATGCAGGAACTTAGAGTTAAGTGATTCACCTCAAAGCTCTCCAGAACCAAATGATCCAGGGATTTGCACTCTCTGCATCTGTTTTGGTTAAAACACATGCAGTGTTTTGCTGCCATGACAACAAACATGTCCATCCTGATTTTACTCTTGAGAGCATGGAGGATGAAAAAGCATTAAGTTGCTACAGCTATAGGATGACAAGTGTCACAGATAGGGTGAAAAGCATATCCATTGTTTGGAATTATAGATTTATTCTCAAGAAGAATGTACATTTATTTCATAAATTGCTCACAAGGAGTTGCAGTTAGTGCCTTAAGAGTATATCAAATTCCAAGCAATCTGAGGGAAAAAAATTAGAACTATCTTCTCAATAGTTTGTTTTGATATGTTTTTACTCAGCAGAGTGATGTGAAGGATTTTGATAGAAGCAAATGAAAGACTGGCAAAGTTGTTTTTTTCATAGAAAAACTAAAATACAGCTGGAAAACGTTAACAAAAATTGGAAACAATAGTTTAAGGTGTTCTATTTGTAAATTAACATATATGTGCTTCACTGTTCATGTCAGCTGCTAGTTCTGTAAATGGAAGACAAAGTACAGGAGGGAATAAAAAATGGAGGTGATAAAGAAATTTGCTTTTATTTGAAAGTAAATTTTCGTCTTTGTCTTGAAAGATGGTGTGTATACTGAAAGGGTTTTTTAAGATCTTTATTATTATTTGACATATTTTCTTTCTGAAAGTCAAACTTCTGATAGTTAAAGATCTGGATATAGAAGCACTACTGTGGGAAGGGTTTCCTCTTTGGTGTGGAATTTCATTTATCCAATCAACTTCTCAAATGCTACTTTTTGCAGAAGATATAGAAACCCCATAAGGGGATGTTGACTCAGTTGTAACCAAAGGAAAAGTAACACCTACTGGATAATCACCTGAGGTTTTCAAAACACCTTGATGGTGACACATCAAGAATTCCTAAGAATTCCTAGGAAGCCTAAGCCAGCTGAGCACTGTATTGGCCTAGATAGACACTATGTAGCTTGAGAAACCAACTGGGAGCCACACAATTAAATATAATTAGAATTGTGTATTACTCATATATGGTAGGTTAGGACTAACACATTGAAGAAGTAAAATATTTCCCAAACGTAGCACAACTACCTACTAGCAAAACTGCCTGAAAGTTCAGTCATTGAGAAGCAAAACAGTGCTGCTCTTTGATAGGGAAACAGAGATTTAAGGAGATAACTCACAGCATTTTTTTCTGTTGTGCACTGTTGATTGGTCCTTTCTCACAGCTGTGTTTCTTGTGTACTTGGCAAAACAGAGATTCCTAGCAGAGATTCCATGTTTTGCAGTGTCACAGAGTGATGAATTACTTGACTTGTCCTTAAAAATATTTCCTCTTTAGTGCTTACTCTTGAAGAATATAATTGTGATGCTCTACAAAGAAAGTTGGGATTTCAGTAGAAAGTTTGGCAACTATTAACAGTCAATTGAAAGCCAGAAGCATCTGTAGTGGAAGATTCTGCTGTTTTACCCCTCTTGTGGCATTCATTCTCTGCTGGCAGCTACTCCAGATCTCCATCTAGATTAGCCCAGTCCGCACCCAGCCTCTCTCTCACTCTCCTGCAGTGCTGTTGTGGACAGAATCTGAAGGGCTGAAGTGAAAACAAGACTCATTGTGGGTCAAAATAAACACAATTTAAAAGGAAAATCCAAAACATCTCATCACGTGGAAAAAAGTTAACTTCATCCCAAGCAGACTCCATACAGTGAGTTTCAATGTTTAGGAAAGCTACTTTGAGCTTTAGGGGTAAAGTCAGGACTGGGTAGGTTCCCCAAGACTATACAAAATGGACGAGTTTTCTTAGAAGCACAGAACAATATAGGTGGGAAGGGAGATTGGGAGGTCACCTGCCCAAGGTGCTGTGACAGCCAGGGCACCTCCATTCTGAGGTTTGTTCCCCAATGTCTGTTCCTATTCAGATCCTCTTTAGCCATGAACTAGTAAATGTAAAGGATAAAAAATGTCCATGTGGCTCCCAGAAGAGATACTTGAGGCCAATGTTTTGTAGATTCAAAACAGTTGTTTTGCTTTGTTTTGTTTTTAGTCTTCCCAGCATAAAGGTAAAATTGCAAACAATGCAGGAACCTCACAGTCAAAATTAGAATTTTCTTTCCAGATTTCACACTTATGGACACACCATAAATAACTTCAGAATATGACTGCTGGTCATAAAGTGATGCTGAGAAAGATTTGTGATGAAATGTCTTCTATCCAAAATACAGTAAATGATTGCTTTGCTAATCCCTGGACTGTTCAAAAGAATTTATTTTGAAGGAAATGGCTGGTCCTCCCAAAACAAGTTTATTACACAGTATAAGTTTAATATAGTGTTGGAGAAAGTAAAAAATTATTACAAACTGCTTTAAACTAATTGCAAAAATTCGTGAAGAGAAGACAAAAATATCAGAATAGCTCTGGTCTTTTTCAGTATTAGGGAAATTAGAGTTTACTGAAAGATGAATGTGAACAGCATTTGACCTTGTATTTGTGATGCATCATGGATGAGAATCTTCTTTTCCATAGGTAAACTGTGTGACATTGTTTTATTATTAAGTTAAGCATTCTTAACATAATGCAAAATTAATAATATTGTCAATGAAACCTTATATAGATCAGTATTTCACATAGTGTCCATTTGATTTTAATGTTTTCCTCCCCGAAAGTCCTGTTCCAAAATGTAACTACAGCAACTTCAAAAATGTTTTTAAAAATGTCTTTAAACAAATTATGATAGTTTTTCTGCTAAGAAGAAACTGATTTGAATGATAGGTCACTTGTTACAATCTTTACATCACATTGAGAAAAAAATAAATGACAAAAAACCATTCTCAACTGGAGATGTGATTTGCCCAACACTGCTGAGAAACGGGCAGCTTCTTTTCAGGAGCATCTGTAGATATTGCTATAGTTTTCTGAGAAGATAAAAAATTACGAAAATTATTTGTAATATCATAGATAGTACAGTTTGTATGCCAGTGCAAAGAATCCCAACCCCAGAAAGTGCTCGTACTTTAAACATCTACACAATCACACTACTAAAATAAAGAAATTAGTATTGTGTCTCAGAATTTCTTGAAAAAGCTTTCTTAAAATGCCCTTCTCCTTGCTGCTTTAAAGGATTTGAGTCCCTCTTCTCCTCATAAGTGACATCTAATCCAGATTGTCCTTGGACTGGACTGAGAATTAAATGAGGAAAAATTGCTAAGAATTTTCATTTCTAATTCTGATGGCCTAGTTGTCTTTCAGAAACCTACTTTCTGTTTAGTACCACATAGTTTTCATTTTTTTCATTGTTGTATAACTTCACAAGTCAAAATATATCATGTTTGAGTTTATTTCTTAATTGAATGAGGTAGAGAAAAATTTTAATTGTATTTTTCCACATCTTTAAATTCAACCGAATTCTCCCAAGGTCATACTCCTTTAATCAGCTACAAATCATGAAAAAAGTACTAATATGGCTACTGAATGACTAAAACCCATCTTTCTTTACCATCATATATTTTGAAGTCTCAAATATGTTTCTTAGCCAACGAATGAATGGGTTACAGCCCTTCTAGGGTGATAAAAGTATCTGCAAAATAACTACCAGAAGAAAAAGAAATCTACAGAATGAAGTTTTATTTTAATTCATTCATGAATCAATGAAATCACGGCTCATTCCTACTGCTGCTCCACATGACACATGAATAGGATTATATCTGGTCAAAATCATAATTCCCTATGATTTCATTATTAACAAAATTCCCATAAAATCACTTTCCTTTCAGATTATATTGACAAGAATAGAAGTATATTTGGGCCTTTAAACAGCTGTCAGTTACTGATAACTTTATGTCATAGTAGGAATTCAGAAATTTAAGCTGAAAATGTCCTGGACCATCTAATGCCTCTTGTAGTTGCAACACTTAAATAGGAGGACACAAGGTACCATTTCTAGATCAACAGTGCTGCTTACCATGTTTGTTGTTTCACCCATGCAGAGAGACTTTAGGTTAAAAATGTCAAACCAGACATGAATTGTACGGGAGAATGGTTTATCCATATAACCTTCCAACACTAGGGACTGTGCATGTCTATAGTCCTGGTAGAGTAATGTGTTTTTATCTGCCTACACAGAGATTTTTTTTTTTTTGTATGTTTAATAATAATAGAAACCTCGAGAGAAGTTGGGAATTTCTAAATTTCAGTAATGCTCCGAGTCATATTATTTACTTAGGTTTTGTTTGCTAAAGGTTGGGAGATTTGTTTCAAAATGTTAAACAAGGTCTGTAGAATTTTTCATTTCATATGTAGAGTCCAGAAGACACTTGCAGTGGAATCTGAATGTGTTTAGATGGGCTCCTATAGCAGCTTCAGTACTTTCAAACCTCCACATTTAATATTCTTTGCACAAATCAAAGTTCAGACTAAGACTTGAGATAATACAATTTAGTTTCTAGAATTTTACTAACTGTGTAAGGATTTCATTTTCTCCATGGCAAATAGAACAGTGGATCCCAACAATTTTTTTCCTCTGGTTTTTGATATTCTCACATTTCAAGTAAAACAAAAGATGCTTTAAATATTGGCAAACTATAAATTTATCTTTCAAAAAATGTAGGCACATATTAACCTATGGGACAAGGGAAAGGAAGTGGCATTCCTCTCAAAGCCACCATCCAACACTTATGTGTCCAGAAGGAATGAAATGAAATAATAAAAAGCATTTATCGACATTGAAGAAGTTCTTTCTGAGGTAATAGGGAAATCTTGTTGCAGATGCAAGCCTGATGCTAATGAATCCATTTGTAAATGTGCAGTTCAAAGTAATGCAGAAATAAAACTAAATATTACAGACTCATTACCTTTATAACAATAGACTGGGATGTATAAAAGACAGAAAAGAGCTCAGCTGGAGATAATAAAATACTCGACCCACGTGTGGTTGAAACTTTTTTTGAGCTTTCAAAGGGCTCAACAATAAAGGCTCCCCACTGGGATCCCTGATGCAATACACACAACTGATATTGTGTGTAAAAAAGAAGAACTACACAGTACAGATACTCTCTGTGCCTGTGTTGGCATACAGTTGCCTAGACTAAGCCTGCTTCATCACTTACTGGAGAAAGTTTAAATTCTGACTTCAACTGCAAAATTAAAAGTTTCTTTTCTATGACACAGTATTTCACAAAGAGTTCTTCCACTCCTTGAACCCTTTTTGCATGTTCTTCCAGTTTCTTTTGAAACCTCCATAATTCTGTGGTGGAAAACATTAGATTGGCTATACATTAGTTTTGGCTGGGTGTGTCTAAACTCCTCTGACAGAACTGCTTCATTTGTAACAGTTTTAAATAAAAACGGTAATTCAGTTGCAATGCTGGCGACATCTTTAACATACCATCCCAGCTTTACCATTTCACAGCTTTAGCAAGCACTGCTCATGCACAGTTACTGTGCTTGTCCTCCTTAGATTACCATGACACTGACAGTGCAAAAGAAGGAAGTGTGAGGAGTGCATATATAGAAGGATGACCTTTTTTTTCTATTTAAAGGATAAAGAGGCAAAGACAAGGATTTGGGGAAAAAAAAGGTTATTGGACTAGAAATAACAGAAGGAAGCAGAAGAAGAGAGCAAGTGACAAAAAGAAAAAAAGAAAAACAGTCTTTCTGTCTTCTCATCACACATGAGGCTTAATAAGTTACAGATGAGAGTGGAAATAATTGTTTTAAGAAAACATTTTAAATCACCATGGAAAAATAAAACCTGCAAAAATTTTAGCTTTTTCTATTAGGATATTTCAGACTTATGACCACAGGACAAGCTGAAGTTGGCTTGATCTGGTTATAAATGAAACAAAGGTCCAGTGGGGCCTTTTTTTTATTCAGAGATTATATAATACATTTTGCTTTAGATTAGTTTGCACTGCTATGCTGGATGTGCATTTCAAAATTATATTTGCTGAAAGAAAACATGATAGTCATTACAAGAATGCAATCTAAAATGAAAAGACAACAGAACAATAGCTAAATTTAGTTTTATATTGTTTACTTGAAATGTCTTTGAGTCTCTTAAGTGTCATCTTGTACATAATATGGAAAACTTTTCTTATTATTTTCTGCATCATATGGTCATCTCTAATATTTTATGTTGGCTCTAGAGAGATGTAGGTAAACCCCTTCTCTGACTCAATGGCACAAAAAAATGGATAGAGATCTATCAGATGCCAAAAGAAGATAAAAAACATCAAGCTAGTTGAAATAATGCAGGCTAGTGCCCCTTTCAGTGCAGAAGGGAGTAGCTGAGGCTGGAAGAGACCTCAAAGTGTCTTTAGACCAACCCCTTGCAGAAAGCAGGGGCAGTTCTGGGGTCAGACCAGGCTGCTCAGAGCTTTGTCTATTTGAGCCTTTCTGCTTAACCCCGGTGGATCTTCAGCTTTCCTGACACCACTTCTATATGCCTGGGAATATTTATAGATTCCTTCTGTGCAGTCTGTTGCTGCTTCCAGCCCATGTGCTGCCTTTCTGCATCAAGGCTCTAGCTATCCCAGCCAAGCTAGACTCCTGCTATGGTTTGAGAAGAGATGATTAACATTAATTTCTTTATAGCATTTATAAGGAATAGACTTTTCACAGCAGAGAAAAGGAAAAAATACAAGAAAACACAAAAAACCACAAAAAAATTGGCAAAAAAAATCTCGGATGAATGAATGTCCTTACTGACTGAAATGATCTTGTTCCCTATTTAATGCCAATACAAGCTACATTTTGGTCACAGAATTCCCTGCTTTCATGGGATTAAAATAGTATAAAATAACCTATTTTTCTGCATGGTTTAATTTTAAATTTCAGTGAGATCCTTGGTCATATCAGTAAAATATTACCAAAGTCCACATTGCTATAAATAAAATTAGGCCTCTGTTGCCCCAAATTAATCCATCTGAAGAACAAATGAGGATGCTCTGTCAATAAAGAGCCCAAAGTAGGACAGATAACTAGGTCAATCTATAAATATCACACTTTTCTTCCCAAGCACAAAGATAGACGCTCCTTGCAGTAGGACAATGCTGTCCTGAAGGGTTTTCCATCTTTCCCAAAGTCCTTAGCCTTCGAGAGAGGATGTCTATCTGAATGTCACCTATCAGTTTTGTGAATAAGCCCAGATCTGTTTTCCTGAAAAGCAAAGTCTGCACCCTGTTACTCCCCTTCCTCAAACACCTCAGGACCATCAGCTTTGTTTAACATCACTGTAAGCAAGGCTACTGGACAAAGTACTCCAGATATGGCCTCACTAGGGCTGAGTAGAGGGCAGAATCACCTCAAGTTTATTAAAATTAATTATTTGGACTAATTTATTAAAATTAGTTTTCTGTGTTTTTCAGCCAGTATGAGTTATCCATGACACAGTTTCAAGTGGGTTATTTATCAACTTCCATTGTAAAGAAAGCAATAAAATATTTTGCAGTTCAGAGAAAGAGTGACAACAGAAAATCTCGAATTTGAGACATCTGATTCTGCCTATAGGCCCTTCAGGCTGCTCAAAAATCATCAACCCAAGCAAAAATTATATCTTAGATTTTAATTACAGATAATATAGATGAACAATGCATGGTATCTAGACATATCTAATCAGATAAAAGAAGGAATAAGATTCTTACAGGGCCTTCTCTTGCCCTGAACAATCCCAAAGTCTTTCAATCTATCCTCATATAATAAAACAAAAATTATAAACTACAAACTAAGGTACAATATGCATTTAATTGCCTTACTGCATATTGTGATATGGATGGTTGGACTTGTTGACATTCTGGAGTTATAACAGTAGTTATAATTAACTTAACTTTGATCCTGGAAGCACCTGTTGAGAAGCTGAACGTTTTTTTGTTAGATACCTTGGTTCTGCCAATATTGCATCTGGGGTGGGTCAGCCCTGGATGTACAGACAGACTGGGGAATGAGAGGCTGGAAAGCAGTGCCAGGAAAGGGACCTGGGGGTCCTGGTCAATGTCAAGTTGAACTTGAGTCAGCAGTGCCCTGGCAGCCAGGAGGGCCAACCCTGTCCTGGGGGGCATCAGGCACAGCATCACCAGCCAGGCAAGGGAGGGGATTGTCCTGCTCTGCTCTGCTCTGGGGCAGCCTCACCTCGGGTGCTGGGGGCTGGTGTGGGTGCCACAAAATAAAAAAGATATTAAACTATTAGAGAGTGACCAAAGGAGGGCAACAAAGACAGTGAAGAGCCTTGAGGGGAAGCTGTATGAGGAGTGGCTGAGGGCACTTGGTCTGTTCAGCCTGGAGAGGAGGAGACTGAGGAGAGACCTCCCTGCAGTTACAGCGTCCTTGTGAGGGGAAGCAGAGGGGCAGGCACTGATCTCTGCTCTGTGGTGATCAGTGACAGGACTGAGGGAATGGCCTGAAGTTGTGTCAGGGGAGGTTTAGGTTGCACATTAGGAAAATGTTTTTTCCCAGAGGGTGGTTGGCCCCAGGGAAGGGATCAAAGGACTGAGCCTGACAGAGTTCAATAAGTGTTTGGACAATGCTGTCAGGCACAGGGTGTGACTCTTGGGGATGGCTTTGTGCAGGGCCACGAATTGGACTGTGATGATCCTTGTGGCTTCCTTCCAAATCTGGGATTTCCTGCCTTATGGTAGAAATTAATTTTCTGTTACAGTGAATACAGGCTATCTGATATTTTAAGCTGTAATTTCTGAAATTTAAGATATTGTGATTCTGCCTTTAATTTCAATTAATGAAAATTAGCACATAAATCATAATATATATTTAATTTCACATAAATCATAATATATATTTATTTTGTCCTACATAAAAGCTTCTTATATTTTCTGTTCCATACACTTTTACTTACCTTCTATTCTGTTAAAATAATGTTATTTTACATGAGTTTACAAAATATTATTCTTGACTGTATCTGCAGAGGTGCTGACATGACCAAGGATTACTTCTTCTGCCTCTGGAAGACTCTGACCTGTTTGTACCTAAAATACTGAGGAAAGGTATTCATGTCCGAAACTTTTAGGAGAGTCTGGGTGATAAATAGATGTATCTATATTTGACCCAATAAGTTAATTTAAAAAAAAAATAAAACAAAACATTTCTTGGTTGACACTGTGTTTTCCTTATACTGTTTTGTTTCCAGTCTATTTGCACTTAGGATGAGATATTAATCAGACCACCCAGATGCAGACAGCTTCTGTATTAGAAGGATGATTGTCCAGAAAGAATAACTAGCAAAGTTTCCTGAGACATATTGCTTCTGCCTAGAGACAGAGAGTAAAATTTTTCAACAAAATGGATAAAGATGACTACCAAGAGAAAACTAAAAAGGGAAAACTAAACCCCTTATATTCTCTTTATTTCAGAGGAGAAAAAAAAGAAACAGAAAGAGAAATAAACCAGTCCAGCTGGAAATAAACCACTGCTATATAGAAAAATAGTGGACTTATTCTGCTATTTTTTCCTATTTTAATTTTTCTCCTATTTCAATTTTTTTTGTTTGCACTATAATGTGCAGATCCAACAGGTCAGCATGTTCATAAGGATTCAATCTAGTTTTCTGTGCACCAGGGAATGTACTTGCATGTTCTTTGAACAGAGATTAATAGCTTAGCTAACCCTTTCTGATCCTGCCATTTTTAAATGCTTTTAGGAATATCCAGTTGAACACATTTCCCTATAGAGGCCTCCTCCACCTTCTACTTCTTGATGACTTTCACTGTTATGTTTTTATGAGTGAAAGGGTATGGATCCAACTCAATTCAGATTTCACTGTAGTTGACCTCCATCAATAATAGAAGGAGAAAGTGTGTGATTATTTCAAGATAAGACTGAATTGATTCCTGGGTAAATGAAAATTTAATGAGAAAAAAATTCTAGGGTCTAAAGGAATACAGAGGTGTTTATAGGAATATAACATGAATTTAAACTATCTTGTATTGACATTAGGTTTCTTGAACAGTACAACTCCTCTAGAAGGAAAAATCCCCTTGTAGACCTCACCACTTTCACAGAAGGCTGTTGTAACGCCACTCCAAGCACCTGAGTGCTGAGTGAGCCTTGGGTAGGATGTAGCACAGTACAAGGGTAGGATGAGAGAAGGCAGTTACTTGAAGAAATTCAGCAAGTCTCTGCTTGATGTAAGAAGTCTTCACACCACCACTGGGACTGAGGCTTTTTGACTGCAGACGAACAAATATGTAATTATGATGTCTTGTGGGGCTGCTTGGAAGAAATATCTTCTGAAATATCTTTTAAATCAGGAGATAAATGGATGTGTTCTCTCTGGCACACAAGCATACAAAGAGAATCCTCAGAAAAATCATAGACTGCACTTAACTCTGTGTCAGTAGATGACAAAGGTAGTTTTACAGTTCATCTCAGTAGAAAGAGAGAGAAGGAAATGTAATTTTGGAGCACCACTCCCTGTTTCTATATGGGTGGATCAAAGTAAGAACAGAAATCCGCACAATTCCAAGCATAGACACATTATATAGGAATTCCATCTCATCCTGCTGCAAACCCAGTTATAAGGTATCATGTTTCTCCAAGCAGCAGGTATTTCCCAAAGTAGCAATTCTGGCACATCTCTAAGTGTGATCCACAGGTTCCAAATATTAGCTACAGTGCATGTCATCTTACAATGTACTATTGAATATTATGAGCTAAATGCAAAGCTTGGACTTATGGGTGCATAGTTCTGGAAGAAAGAGTTACATTTTGATAGCACATCTGCAATCAGATGTCATTAAGGAGAGATAAAGCAGCATCCTAGGGGAACAGTGAGGCACAGCACAGAACAGCCGTGGAAATGCCAGTGCCTTACTCAGTATATTTCCACATAATAGAATTAATTCAGATAAAACTTCCAAGGTTTAGTGCTTGGAGATGAAAATAAAATAAAATTAGGTGGGATTCTTATGTTTGCTGCCAGATACAAAGAGGGGAGATGAGATTTCTATCACTGCCAGTGTGGGTCACTGAAGTGAGCAGTAATGTCCAATCAAGACAAAGGAGTGACAGTTATAATGAACAGTTATGATTTTTTTTTTTTAATGAGGTAATATTATTTAGCATTTCACCTCTTGCCATAGGTATTTTTTTCCATATTAGAGGAATGGATAAGTATTTTTTTTAAAGTGTCACTCTTTAGATATTTTTTTTTCTCAGGCCCAGAAAAGATTACGGTTCTGCTGCACCACCACATTATGTCATAGTTTTCAATCTGGACTTCATAATATGGGCTTCTTAATGACAGCTGCCAATCTGAAGGTTGCTTTTTCAGCTGAGAGAAACTGGTATGGCCTTTTCATTACAATAGAGAAATGGGAAGATACACAAAGGATCTCTTTGCATTTCACTCTTGAAGGTGTTGGAAATACACTACCAAGTAATTACAGATTTGCTCCCCATACTGTTAAGAAACACTCCTGGACCTCGGAAAGCAATGAAGTAAGTCAAGAATGGCCACAGTTATGGAGAAAGGCTTGTGTGAGCTCATGCAAGGAAGAGGCACTCAGGGTAATCAAATCAGTCAGATTGGTGCAAAACACCACCTTGAAGCAGTCAGTGTGCAGTGGGGATAGCAGTCAGCTTAGTTGTTTGCACACAGTATCTTTGGAGCAGCTTTTCCTTTTCTGCTGGGATGAAAATGTCTTTTGGCCAGAAGGTCTCACAGATTGAAGTCAAACAATACCATATTTCAAGGCTCAGGAAATTCTGTCTTCAGGAAATGACTCAGGTATAAGAGGGTTAGAGATTCTCAGAGAGCCCTGAGCAACTCTGCTGAAATGTCAAGATATTCGCTGAACTGATGAAGAAGCCCATATCCAAGTGTGGAGAAAATACATAGCAGCACAGACATAAGCAACTAAATAAATAGCACAAAAAAAGTATGAACTTTCAAGAAATATGCCCAAATCCCAATAAAGTCAGAGTATTGTTATAGAGCTGGGAAGACAAACTAAATGCAGAATGGAATTATGTTAGTAGGACTATACACACGACACTTGGTAATTGCCAGAAAAAATATGACCATCCCTTCCCCAATCCACCTACCTGCAACCTCCCCAAGAAGGAAACATAACTGTTTCGATTTTATTAGATAAGCTGAGAGAGATCACTGACTGCAAAGCCCTGGGTATCTCTTATTTTCCAGATATCCAGAAATTCATGTAATACAGGGAGAGGGAAAGTGTGTTTGTGACACAAGGCCTGCAACATAACACATTTATTATGTGTTTCAAGGATATAATATGTCTGGCTACAGCATCCTGAGGTACCGGGGGGAGCAGAGGTCAGTCATTCAGCAGGATGGTGTTTGAGACTCAATCCTGCCAAAGACAATACAGCTAGCTAATGTCCAGATCACTACTGCCAGTGGAATAACATATTGCTGCAGTTGAACTGGAATGTTTTACAACAGAACTTGAGAAGTTATGTGCAAAAAGTCCATCTGGTACACTTGAGGGAGAGAAAGAAGTCTTCCAAACACAATATGACTATAAGGCACAAGAGAGAGGTTTTTGAGAGCTGCTGCTACTTGCCCCTAAATGGCTTCAGCATATGCTTTGCAATTCCATTGCTAGCAATTCGTTGTGTGTCAGAAAAATGAGTCTAGAATTCACAACACTGACTTTTTACTCAGAGTTGCCTTAGAGCATGGAAATATAACACCTGAATGAGAGCTGGATAGACAGAGAGCAGAGAAAGTCATAGGAAGTTTAAACCAGAGCCATTATATGTGGCTGCAGGCTTCCATTTGGACTTTCAAAACTGTGCTGCTGCATCATCAGAAAGTCAGCAAACAAATCAAATTCCACAGTATGTTGCTTATAAGTTACATTTCTATTCTGCTTGGAAAATATTGCTTGTTGTGTTTTACAGGAATGGGAGGCTTTTCTACCACTTCTGAATGATAATACAGGACAATTGAACACTTCAGCACACCACGAAAAAATGCTAAAAATGCTATCTTGTCTTTTCACATGGTCTGCTATTGCCAAGTCAATGATAGTCTTTCTGACTGTGACAAGAAATTTCAGTATGGGGCAAGAGTATGGGACACTTAATGCAATGGTAAAGGCATTGTCTTTGTGACAAAAACATTAAATGGAATGAAGCAATTTATGCTGTTTCATGCAGTAGGGTGGTTATTTGCTGGCTTGTTTTCCTTTACTTTCTTTTCATGGATATTTATTCCTTCTTGCATTATAACATACCTTTTTTGAACATGTAAATAGGATAGGGATTATACTGAAATAACAATATTTGTTCTATCCTCTCCTCTACAGATTGGATTCACAGAGCCTGTACCTGCAAGTTAATTTTAGGTTGGAACAAAGAATTCTTGAAACCTTAATTCAAGAACAGAATTCTTTGTTTCTGGCTGAGACATGATGATTCAGGAAATTTTCATGTGCTGTGCCTGTTGAATGTTGCCCTTGCAAGTAAACACAACTCTAAGCTTAGAACATCTGTCCCCTCAGGAAGTTAATATCAACACTAGGGAATATTTAATCCCAAAGATGCATGTCTAGTGCATGACTGAGGAAAGAATACAAAAACTTGTTCAGTAGATTGCTCTCTGTTCTGGCAATGAATCAGGCATCTACCTGCTGAGAACATTCTGAACATCTATCAAATGGACAAATGCATATAATCTGACTGAAAGTCACTTCTGCACTGTCGGTATAAATTATTTATATTCAATATTCCTTACAGCTGAGGAAAGATCTGATATTGAATGCAAGATTCTTCAAAATTCTTTCAGCAGGTTGAAATTATGTCCACTTAACACAAGGCACTTCATACTAAACGAAACATAAATGTGCTCTGTAACACACTTCATCACCAGCATTTTCAGAGGACACTGCATCAGTGTAGCCTCCAGAGAACAGGGATCTCTGTTACAGGTAAAGGAGCTGGATTGATGACCCCAGCAGGTAACCCCAAGGCTGAGCCATTCTTGGCCTTGAGCCCCAGCAGGCTGTGGAATCTCCTTCCTGTGAGGTTTTCAAAGACAAACTATCCAGACAAAATGCCATCTGCTCTAGTACAATTGTCCCAATTTCCATTAGAGGTTGGAGCAAAACAACCCCTAGAGGTCTTCTTCCTTCCACACTTCTAGAATTAATTTTGCAATACAGGTTGCTGTTCCTCTCTCTATGGTGAAGAAGAGAGAGGGCATCAGAACCTCTGTATATACTAAAGGGCAATGCTCTCCCAGAAGAAAATTCTTCTGGCTCACTTTAAATACATATAGCTGAAAGTTAGAACAATGTTTTTAATCATGAAAATTGTGGATTCTGATATAATTTTTTCAGTGGAAGCAAAGAAAAGCAAAACAGTAACTATTGTTAAGCTAGGGTTTAAGAAGTTTATGAAGCTTATCTCATATGGCATCTTTAATGTAAAAGACTGAATTTGGTGATCTTTCATATAGATAGCATGTGTACTGCTGGGGAATTAATGTCTGTGTGTTAGAGTATGTTTGTGCTGTGAGGAAAGTGTTTAGAAATTTGTAATTGTTTACTAACCTTTGGTAAGACCCCAGTATCATGATTTATCTGTTCAATTCCTGATATTGATCCTGAATATATAGTTTTGTATATGCTAGTTAATTACATTACATTAATAATTCATAAACCTCTTTGATACTGATTTGATCTAAATTATATGAGTTGAGCAGTTTTCTCTTGCAAAAGTGGTCACCTGTCAATTTTCTTTACAGAAAATTGCCAAAGTTATATCTCCAAGATCTGATTTCAATCAAAAGTCTCTTATTGCTTCTGACAGACTTTAGATCAGATTCAAAACCATGACAAGTGAAGGAAAATGTATGAACAGTGGTAAGGGAAGCAAATCTTATTTAAAAGAAAGACTACACAGGGTGAAAGCCCTGGAATTCAGCATCAAAATAATACAATTATGCGGCTTTTACATTCACACTGGCTCATGTTGGTTCACAACATAAAGTACAGTTAGCTATTTGGCGTTTTCTCAATATCACTTGCATTTTGCCTTCAGATTTTCATAAAAAGTCTCAGAAACTGATCAATGAAAGCAAAGACATAACTTAAAATATCTGAAAACCTGATATGGATTTTCATTTTCTTTTTAAAATATGTATTATATAGATACCCGGTTTTGACATTTCTTTTCTTTTTTGAATAAACATAACCTCTGCTATACAACACTCAAATGAGAAAGCAATTGCTATTTTAGATAATGATTTTACAACACAGTGATGCTTTCTTTTTGGCACAACTAACAGTTCTGAAGTTTCCACATGCTTAGTACGCTTCAGCTGAGGTGAAAGGAGTGGCTCATTGTCAGTTTTCTGGTTTTCACATGTTTACTGAACTATGAATTTGCTTGGTTTTGCTGTAGTCACTCACTCACTTCCCAGAATTTGTCCAATACCACTTCTTAGGAATTTTGTCTTGCTTTCATGTGGTGGGGGAACAGCATTCAGCCACATTCGCTGCACTCTGCCAAAAGTCTGAGAAGAAACAATGGTTCTTTTCATTCTCAGAGACTACGCCTATACTAGCAGGGATAGAGGCGCTGCTGAATTCCTGGTTCTGAGCTGGAATATCCCCCAATTACCTCCTGTTTCCACATGGGGCACAACCTGGGCAGGCACCAACCTTCCCTTTTCATGTCCGGTTTTATGCTGAAAAGAAATGTGGCTTCTGCAGCCAAAGGGAAACCAAACAAGTCATGGTCTGTGGGATCAGGTTCCCAGACTACTTCGAGAAGGATGCCGGCAAAAGGACCGTACTCACGGTTTTTTTTCTCTTCAGAAATCTGAGTGCCTAAACCCACATATTCCCTGTGAATTCAATACTAAATGCCAGTTCTTTCATATCTAAGGCTAAAATAAACACTTTGAAGTGGAACACACAAATGCTTCTACCTGTGAGGTATTAATTACCACTCTTAGGACACGGTCACGTGGTCTAAAGAAACCAAGTCACTGAAATGTGGCAAGTGACTGCTTCTCAACTGAGCCATTATATCAGACAACGTGTGTGCATTTAGCTTTTCTTCTCAGCTGTGAACTGAGACACATTCATCAAAGCTGCAAAGTCCAATGCAATATAGCTATTACAACCACTAGGAAAATATATGTGTACACTGCAAATCACCCCACACCTTTTTCATTGTAATGTCGGGATATAGGAATATTACAAGAATTGGACCAGCCATGGGTCTTCTCCAGGGTGGCCTTCTCCAGTTCTCTCTCCCTTTTGTCTAGCAGAGAGCTGGAAATGAACTATTTCAAATGTGAGCCCTTTAAAACCATATCCCAATCCTTTCATTTGCTCTTGGATGACTGCCATAATTACATTGTTCCTATTCAGCAGGCATGGATCCCCCATATCTATTAACAGAGTGCTTAGCTGTATGGTGACATACAGCTCTCTCAGAATGTTTCAACCTACTAGTTATATCTAATTCTGCCTTTGCACATAACATTGGAGCAAATAATCACACAGTTTCCAAAGCAGCATAATAAAATGAAAACGTCCAGCACTATATGTGGCTTATGCATTCTTCCTGCCCGTGATATTAACTCTTTGGCCACCTTCTCTTTTCTGCTTATGACCCTTTTCTGCTTCTCTCATTTTCGTACCGTGTGCACTCTTTGGAAGCTGTCTGGTTAATTAGGAGTCCTGTGGGACTTGACCTGCAGCTCTCTGATGGCCATTGAATTAACCTCTCTTCTCTAGGTAACCTAGCTAAGATTAATCCCAGTGCTCAAGGAGTTTTGTTTTGGGGTTTCTTGTTTTTTGGTTTGGTTTGGGACTTTTTTCTTGGATTTTTTTTTTCCCCATTTGAATTTGACAGAAAAAGCAAAGTTTTAACAGAAAGCCTCTGAGGTACTGAGAGGAGCTTGATTCAGCAGCTTCCAGCAATTTCCTTTCTTGATGTGGTGGAGATCTTAAAAAAATTGATTGTTCTTTATCCTCAAAGGTTACATCTTTGTTGAGAACAATTTTCTATAAAGGTGTATTTTAAGTATTTGTATGCTTTACAGTCAAAAATTAATTAGGTTGTTCATTTTTTTTTTTTTTTTCCTGATGGTTTATCTTTAACATAATTTATCTACCTCTTGCAAGGGTCCTGGAAAGGTATGGTTTATTCACATATTCTGCTCTTTAGTGATATAAAGCCCGAGAAGCTTAGTCTTTCTGATTTTGGTGAACAACTGTAAACGGGTCTGATTTCTGAGGCTACTCTCTGTGACAGCCCCTGTGATGCTGGAGTCACTTTCTTGGAGATATTCTTTTACTCACTTTGTTAACAAGGCACTGGAGTTACAAATGAGGGTAAAAAGAGTAACCTTCAACAATTACAATATATTAATTTCTGGTATTCTGCCTAAGCACATTTACAATCTACTACTCTGAAGAAATTTTGTCACAGTCATTTTTATTGTTTTGAAAATCAGCATTTATATTTGTAAGTGCTTAGGACAATTTGAGAATTTGTGACAAACTTTAGAGTTAGGAAAAACTCTTTGCTTGTAGTCCATTACTTAATCTGTTTTCCCTTGTGTCTTGTGATAACTGCAACTTAGGTTTCTGTTCCACAAATCACCACAGTTTACAGCTGAGGTTTGTCCTGGGATGCAAATTTAAAAAATGGTATGGTGGAACAGAAAACCCCTGTGGTAAGGGAGGTGTGAAACAAGATTTCAGGCTTGTCAAGGGATTTTTTCCTCTTTGCAGGTCCTGTCTGAGTGGTCATTTTTCTTCTTACAATATAGCACAGCTGGACAGTCATATCCTTATAGCAGATGGCTGTGGAAATGGCACATTCTGTGGTTTGTCTGCATAGGACCCTTTGTTTTCTTTTCTGAAATATTTCATAATAGAAAGCTAATGTGTAATTCAGTCATCCATTTTCTATCCAAGGTTTTGACAGTCTCATATTTTTTTTTTTTTTTCCTGATTTAGTTTTCTAATGTCTATTTCCTGAGAAGCTGCTGATGTCACTTGGTCTGTTCAGCTGGGAGAAGAGGAAACTGAGGGGAGATCTCATTGAGGTCTTCAACATCTTCACAAGGGAAAGTGGAGGGACAGGTACCAAACTCATCACTCTGGTGACCAGTGACAGGACTTGAGGAAATGGCCTGAAGCTGAGTCAGGGGAGGTTTATGCTGGATATCATGAAAAAAAATTTCACACAGCATGTGGTTGAGCACTGGAACAAGCTGCCCAGGGAAATGGTCACAGAACCAATCCTGACAGTGTTGAAGAAGGGTTTATGCAATGCCCTAAGCTACATGGTGTGATTCTTGTCATGTGCAAGGGCCACATATTCCTGTCATGTGCAGGGCCAGGACTTGGACTCAGCTATCCTGATGGGTCCCCTTCAATTATTTAAAGAAGCTTATTAGCCCAGAAAGACAAATAACATTTATAATGTTTCTAACATTAGCCATTTTAGCATCCTATTTAGGAAATTTAACTTAGCACATTTTTACATCTACACCTATTGCTTAATACATCTGTTGGTCTGTTGTGGTTTAAAGCACAACAACTTTTTTTTTTTTTTTTTTTTTTCCTTCCTCGGGGGGTTCTTTTTTTTTT